>CAUYQG010066447.1:0-41349 GCA_963574415.1 Tarsius wallacei | reverse complement strand
GCAGCCTCGACCTGCTGGGCTCCGGCGATCCTTCCACCTCAGCCTTCCAAGTAGCTGGAATTACAGTCGCGCGCTACCCCACCCGGCTAATTTTTTTTGATTTATTGTAGAGATGAGGTCTCGCTTGCCCAGGCGGGTCTCGAACCCGCGGGCTCAGGCAATCCACTCACCTCAGCCTCCCAAAGGCGCGGGATTACAGGCTGAGCCACCAAGCCCGGCTCAGTTTAACGTCAATTTAAGTATAATGTCTGGGAAGTGTGGTATTTAAGTATAATGTTTATTTGAGAATATTAACTGATCAAATACAGAGCAGAACCCTCACCAGCTCTGAGGAGATAGGTTCTCATGTTGCAGCACTGAGCACATTGTAGGCCACCAGGAGTCAGAATCTTCTGCGTCTTTCTGTTGGCTTCAGGGTGTGCATTGCTCTTATGATTGACATAGTCTTTTCTGTGATTCTGCATTTTCGGTGCACAATTGGATGTGAAGGAAAGTTTCTTTTCCTGCATACATCCCATCAGTTTGCTTCCACTTCCGGGGACACTTCTGAGGATATGAGAGGGGGCTGCTTACGGGGACTGGGATTTCCTGAGACTGGAACTCTGTTCAGCCTTGTGACACAGATATTTTTGGCCTGGGTTTGGTTTTGAAGCCTGTTTAGATGACCTTTTGTTATTTCTCTTTCTTGAGGAGTTGGCTTCTAAAGGATGGGAGAAGACACTCATGTTTTTATTTCACATGGTACAGCACAGAGCTTGCCTGTGATGCCTGGGCAAGCAGTTCTGCTGTGGGTTCTCTAGGGGACACCAGCTGGGCATCCTGCAGTTCAGTTCTGACAGTTTCTGCCTGGAGACAGTGTCAGATTCTGCAGGGTGATGCTCCCTTCAAATCCTAGTTGCAAGTCATGGCGTGTCACCTGTACTTCTGACTGGCTAAAAGGGTTTTTATGCCCCCTCCCTGGGTTCAGTTAGTTTGCTAGAGCAGCTCACAGAATTCAGGGAAGCACTTGACTTGCATTCGCCCGCTTATCATAAAGGACATTACAGTGGGCACAGATGAACAACTGGGTGGAGAGACACACACAGCGGGCTGTGGGAGAGGGGAAGGGCTTCCATGCTCTCTCCAGGTGTCCCATCCCCCAGGCATCTCCATATGTGCAGCTGTCAGAAGTCTATCTAAGCTCTGTCTTGCCAGGCTTTCATTTGGCAGTAATCAGCAGTAACTCACCTTGGGTAAACCTCATTGGCTATGAGGCTGCCACTGTGGAAGCTCTATTGGGTTTTTTGAGGGGCTTCTTTCCGTAAGCGTGATCGATTAAGCCATTGGCCATTGGTGATCAACTTCACATCCAGCCTTGTCCCCTCCCAGGAGGTTGGGGGTGCGACTAGCTTTGAGTTCTGTGTCTTTGAGTTCTATGCCTAAACTGCATCCCTGTCATTTGATCTTATTAATGTAAGGTCATGCTTCTGGACAAGTCTCAGGGCATCTTGCTTCTGGCAAAGAAGAGCTGGGGTTGTCTAGCCCATGAAGTGCTGGTGTCCTCACTTGCCCACAATGCATGGGCCTGGACCCCAGCAGCCGCTGGGACTTCTCTCTTGTTTGAGCAGATGGCCCCTCTTTGAATGAGACTGTCACTCTGAGCACTGAAGTAGCCTGTAGGGGATGATGTGTAAGTCATTTCAACTTGAAATTAATGAGTCAGACATCTTTAAAAGACTCCTGTCTATAGGACTAAGAAGGCCTATCACTGTGAGTCCCTTTATTCATCAAAAAGTTTATATGAGTCATTCGCTAATGTGGGAGGGCTTAAAGATACTGAGCGTTTGTGTGATGGAACTCAGAACAGTCATCACATAATGTTTCTGAAGAATACTAATGGAAGTGCTTGTGTATTGTTAAAAGTAAAAGGGATACCGAAGTCAGTATTTGCTGTCCCACTTAAAGCATATTTACAGAGAAAAGCTTGAATGAACTACACAGTGAGATCGCGATTGAAGAAGCATACCATTTTTCTTTCTGTTTCAGCGAATCTTCCAGTGCCAACAATTGCCGCAATAGACGGACTTGCCTTGGGTGGTGGTCTTGAACTGGCTTTAGCTTGTGATGTACGAGTAGCAGGTGAGAATTCATTTTGTTAAAAATGTGAAAGAATGAAGTTTGTGTTTACTCTTCAAATAAGTCCAAATATTTTATCCAGCTTTCTTTTGTTGAGTAAAACATTTTTTAAAGAGTTACCCACTCTTTAAATAGTGTGTTGGGCTTAATGGTACATTTAAAATTTTCACTCACAAAAACAGTCTTTTGTTTCTTGCCAGGGTTATGGCTACAGTCATAGTAACATCATCTCTTTGCAGTCCACTTTCTTCCTGAATGGTTTTTCTGAGGATTGTCTGAGGTGAATAGGGAATGGTGAGAACAGCCAGCACTGCTTCTTGCGTGCTGACCAGTGAGCCCAAGACCTGGTGCACATCCCTCACCCACCTGCTGGCAGCCCCGAGGGCAGGGATCTGGGCATAGGAGGCAGCTGGCACAGAGCAGGAAAGTTGAGGCCCACAGAAGTGGCTGAGCTGGGGTTGAACCAAGGCTGTCTGGTATGGCAGCCCATGCTTGGTTCACACACGGAGCAGTGTGCCCTAGTGTGCTGTTCATGTTTGTGGGTGCTGTGGTCCCTAGAGCCTCAGCTCTGCGGTGTCCTCGAGCTCCAAGACAGAGAAGCGGGTGGAACAGGCAGCACAGCGTGGTCGCCATTACCCTCTGGGTTCTCCTGGCTCTGGTGATGGCTGCATGTTGAAACAGCCCAGTTCAGTCTTAGTAGCTGTGCAACTGTGTTGTGGGGTCTGTAGTTGCCCTTCTTTTCACTGTATTGTAGGCCCCTCCTTCTTGGGATGAAGTCATTGAGTTTAAGTTGAAAAGCTAAGGTTCATGTCACTCGTTTCTGAAAGAATGCAGGCTCTGGGAACCAGGATCTGAGAAGTAGTCTAAGGACATTTGAATGTGCAGATAAATAATCAAGATGCTTTAAAGTAGCCATGAAAATGGACATGAAAAGAAGATCCCTGTCCAGGCATTAGAAAAGTAAACCAGTTGCTGGAAAGTAACACCAGACTTGCTCTGGAAAAGCTGCCATGTCTGATGTGTAGATCAAGCTGTTGGACTGGGTTGCAGGCCTTCAAATATAGCTTGACAATGTCGAGCCTCATGCTGTAGGGACAGTCCTGGGCTGGGGAATCCAAACCTTCAAATATGGCTGCAGTGTCGGGCCTTATGCTGTAGGGATAGCCCTGGTCTTTCTGCATCAGAAATTAATTCACTGCTGAGCAGTTTTTAATAGAAAATGTGATGTGACTCTCCTGATACATGTCATTTGGTGTGTTTACTTATTTTGTAACTGAATGCTTTTTGAAGTGATTTTTAAAGAATGTGTGACATCAACTTAATTAGCAAATAGAATTGTATCATATTTTAACCTTTTCATGTAGTCATGTTTGTATGTGATGACATAATGGTACTTAATTTTCTTTCTTTCATTCTAGCTTCCTCTGCAAAAATGGGCCTGGTGGAAACAAAGTTGGCCATTATTCCTGGTGGAGGTATGAGCTTCACACCATCTCACAGTACTTTGATTTCTTCCTAGAAACAGGGCATAAGGCAAAAATGTGTTAATGGGAAAAGGAGCAATTTGGGCTAAGTGACCTAAGCAAAACTTCTCTTCTGGATATAGGCGTACCTCAGAGATAGTGCCAGTCAGGTCCAGACCACTGCAGGGAAGCAGGTATTGCACCACAGCAAGTTGTGCTCCAGTGCATGCAGAAGTTACATTTGTGTTACACTGTAGACTGTGGAGCAGCAATCACATTGTATCTAGAAACACAATGTACATACCTGTATTTTTAAAATACTTTCTTGCTAAGAAATCGAGTGATCATCTGAGCCTTCAGCAAGTCATAATTGTTTTGCTGGTGGAAGTTCTTGACTTGATGTTGATGGTGCTGACAGATCAGTAGTGATTGCTGAAGGTTGGGGTGGCTGTGGCAATTTCTTAGAATAAGACAACAGTGAGCCTTGCCACATCGACAGATTCTTCCTTTCACAAGAGATTTCTCTGTAGCCTGTGATGCTGTTTGATAGTACTTTACCCACAATAGAGCTTTTTCAAAAGTGTGGTCATTCCCCTCAAGCTCTGCCACTGCTTGATCAACTTAGTTTATGGAAGACTCTAAATCTTTGTTGTCATTTTAATGATGCTCATGGCATCTTCACCAGGAATAGATTCCATCTCAAGAAAACCATTTTCTTGGCTCATCCATGTGAAGCGACGTCTCACCTTTTCAGGTTTTATCATGAGGCTGCAGCAGTTCAGTCACGTCTTCAGGCTCCACTTCCCATTCTAGTTGTCTTGCTATTTCCTGCCTTCTCTGTAGTTTTGAACCTCTCAAAGTTCTAGTGCATGAAGGTTGGAATCCAGTTCTTCCCGATTCTTGGTAATGTTGATATTTTGACTTCCTCCCATGAATAAGGAATGTGCTTAATGGCATCTGGAATGGTGAATCCTTTCCGGAAGGCTTTCAATTTACTTTGCCTGGATCCGTCAGAGGAATTACTATCTAAGCAGCTATAGTCTTACAAAATGTATATCTTAAGTACTAAGACTTGAAAGTCACACTCCTTGATCCATGGGGGCTGCAGAATGGATACTGTGTTAGCAGACATGGAAACATTCATCTCCTTGTGCATCTCCATCTGAGCCCTTGTGTGACCAGGTGTATTGTAGATGAGCAGTGAAGTTTTGAGAGAACTTTTTTCCTGAGCAGTGGGTCTCAATGGTGCACTTAAAATATTCAGTAAACCATGCTGGATAGCAGATGTGCTGTCATCTAGGTTTTATTGTCCCATTTCTAGAGCACAGACATAGTTGATTTTACTTGGTTCTAAAGGGCCTAGGGTTTTTGGAATGATAAATGAGCAATGGCTTCAACTTCATGTCACCAGCTGCATTAGCCCCTAACTAGAGCGTCAGCCTGTCCTTTGATGCTTTGAAGCCAGACATTGATTCCTCCTCTGCAGCTATGAAATCCTAGAGAGCATCTTCTAGGATAGGCGGCTGTTTGGTGTAGCCGCCATCATTAGTGACCTCAGCTAGATTTTCTGCAGGACGTGTTGCAGTTTCTCTGTCGGCACTTGATGCTGTGCCTTTCCCTTTCATGTTGTGGACATGGCTCTTCTCCCTAAACTTCATGAGCCAACCTTTGCTGGCTCCAACTTTTCTCCTGCAGCTTCCGCACCTTTCTCTGCCTTCTGACTCTAGGATTAAAGACAACAAAGGCCTTACTCTGGGTTAGGCTTAAGGGAGTGTGGTGGCTGGTTTCATCTTCTACTCAGGCGACTCATACTTTCTCCATATCAGCAGCGAGGCTGTTTTGCTCTCCCAGCACTTGTGTGCTCACTGGAGTTGTATTTCTAATTTCCTTCAATAATTTGTCCTTTTGCATTCACAGCTTGGCTGTTACACCTAGCTTTTGGCCTAACTCAGCTTTTGACATATTCACTAAGCTTGATCATTTCTAGCTTTTGATTTCAAGTGAGAGATGTGGAACTCTTCCATTCATTTGAGCACTTATAGGCCATTGTCAGATTATTAATTGGCCTGATTTCAGTATTGTTGTGTCTCAGAGAATAGGGAGCCTGAGGAGCGGGAGAGAGACTGGGAACAGCCAGTTGATGGGGCAGTCATCACGTACAGTGTGTATTGCTTAAGTTTGCTGTTTTATATGGGCATAGTTTGTGGCGCCCTAAAACAGTTACAGTGGTCACATCAAAGATTACTAATCACAGATCACCAGAACAGATAAAATAATGAAAAAGTTTGAAATGTTGCAAGAATTACCAACTTATGACACGGAGACATGAGATGACCACATGCCGTTGAAAAAATGACGCCAGTGGACTTGCTCGATGCAGGGCTTCCACAAACTTTCAATTTATAAAAACATACCACTTGTGAAGTGCGGTAATGTGAAGCTAAATTAAACAAGGTGTGCTGTGGACTCTCTTTAGCTTAGTAGATAGTGAAGATGCTGGTCTGAAGTTTTAAATTACTGTCCTGGTCACTGTTTGGATCTCTTCTGGAAATACACAGATATTGGAAACTTCTGTGCATTTCAGTGTGTGCACCCTCACCAAGAGCTTCCTGCACACAGTCAACCCGAGTGGAGGAGTGAGGGTTTCCCAGGCTTCGTGCTACCTCACTTGTGTTTCTTTGCCGCAGTATGAGGGTTGCAGTTAGTAGGTACCTGAATTTGGAGCAGAAGAAGTGTTGTTTCTTCTGTTTCTACCAAAAAGATAAGTGAGCTTTTGTGGGACGAGCCATTAAAGAAAGCACCTTTCTAATACTGATAATGAAATCTTGCATTACCCAATAAATCTGAAAATTTTGCTCTTTTGATTCAGATAATTTGCAGATACTCCCATTTTGTAAAGTCATCCTTTAAAAAAATGGACTTCATTTGAGAATGTGCATGTTATAGTAACATTTCCTGATATCTTTTGTGTATCATGGATGATACTTATTAGCATGTAAAAGAAGTAACAGTAACAATGTAGAGTTAGAGTCAATGTTGAATATGGCAGTCATGTTTGCATTTGAATGGGTTAGTTAAATGGTATGTTTTATGTATATTTTAAGAGTATTTATTCCTGTTAGGGTATATAGATAGGAATTAAAACATAGGTTACAGTGGAATGGAAGACTACCAGATTCAATGGGGAAGACTCATTGTCGTCTGCTTTGGTAATCTGTGAACATGCTGTTCTTGTGGGCTGAAAGCATTTGACACCTGCTTCTTCGGTTATGTCTGCCCTTTCCACTGTACCTAAAGAAAACATTGGAACAAGGATTGATAAGAAAATGGGTCCACTTGAAAATAATTATTAGATAGCTAATGTGTGAAGTAAAACACTTTAGAGAAAGGATGACATGACATGTTTCTGAAAGTCTTTTAAGAACCCAGCGTTGGTTGACGATCAGGATATAACTAATCCTGGAAAGACAGTGGCTGTCGCGAATGGCTCCGCTGTCCCTTCCCTCAACGACACATTTCCCCAGAACCTGTGAACATGACCTTATGTGGAAAGAGGATCTTTGCAGATATAATTAAGCTGAGGATCTTGAGAGGAGATCATTCTGGATTACTGAGTGAGCCTTGAATCCAGTGGCCAGTGTCCTTATAAGAAAAAGAAGAAGACAGACAGAAATGGAGAAGGTGATGTGCAGAAAGAAACAGGGAGCAGAGAAAAGCCAAGGGTGCCAGCAGCCACCAGCCAGGGGGTGGGTGTGAAATGGGCGTTCCCTCAGAGCTTCCCAGAGGAGCCAGTGCTGCAGATGCCTTGATCTTGGATTTCTGGCCCCACAACTGTGAGAGAATAAATCTTTTGTTCAGAGCCACCAGGTGTGGGGTCATTTGTTACAGCAGCTAATACAGTAGCTGTTTAATGATGTTTAAGTACCTTTTTTGCATGGGATGTTAGTAGGTGGCAGAGATTAGGAGTGGAAGCAAGATGAACATGGTAATTTGGATATTTACTGTGTCTTGAATGTGAAATGTTTTGTGTTACAGCCACCAGAAGGCAGGATGATTGTATGAGAATAAATATTGTTGGGTTTGATTAGAGGAACAAAGCTTGAGTATACTACAGAGATGAAGGTGATGGTTTTAACTTTGTCACCTTCTCTTGTGAACTCACTGTGCCAGGCCAGGTGAGGTCTAGAAATTAGAGTTTTCTCTCCTGTATACTTCAGTTCTTTAGGGTTCTCTTCAATAATGGGTACATTGATTAGAACTTGCTTTTGTGGATTTGCTAGAATTTGGACTCTACATTCTCATGAAGGGTTGTTTTATAATTTTTATTAAATTTGTCATAAAAATTAGAACACTTGGACAGTTTCTCACTTATTTATAAAGGGTGGCTTTTTGTCCTTTTTCCTTTCTTTTTTCCTTGGTGAGTTTGAGGACCGCATTTCAGTTCCTCTTCTAGTACTGTGAACCTTCCCAGTTCACAGCATGCTGTATGTCTGAATTTTTAAGTGGAGGTGAACATGATTCCATATGAGGCTACACATTCATGTTCAGGTGAGAAGAGGGGCACTTTCTTTTCCATTGGCATTGTGGTTCTGAAAGTGCCCTGGGGGAAGCCAGTATTTTTGAAACAATGGAGACTTTTGTTTTGAGTAAGCTTGTATGTGAATGACCTAAAGAGCGATTTTGAAATTTTCTGTAGAAAGATCCTCTTCTGCTCTATCCACACAGATTTTTTTAATCCACAAATATTTTTGCCATCTCCTTTTCTCCTTTTTTCTTTCCCTTTTTAATACATAATCCTCACAGGAAAAGGCTGCTTTAAAAAGAAAATTCTGTTTTTAAGTAGGTGGCTTTTGTCATGCCTGAAGCAATCTCTGAACTTCCTCCTTTTGGCTGTGAACATTTCTGTTGACCTTGTGAAGAGCTTTCAGTAGCCACGGGAGCCCACACCTCCTGTTTCCCCCTCCTGGCTAAAAGATGCTTCACTTCTTCCTGTTGTGGACACTCGGGGAGGCACAAGCAGCCCACACAGTCTCTGGGGCAGTGTGGCCTTCTCCACTGGACCTCTGCTCTTTTTCCTTTTCAGACCAGAGCAGCTGCTGCCAGTCGGAGATGGATAAAAAATAAGCGGAGGATTCAGTCAAGGGATTATGGTGGGAAAGATAAATACTTCATTTTCCTTTTTGATATTATGGAGGAGGTAAATATCTTTGGGTAAATCTCACAGATTGCAGCCAGTCTAGAAAATCTGTATGCTGTGAGTCTGGCGAGGGTGTTCCTGCATGCCATCCCAGGTTCATAGTTCCGTACTGGTAGCACTTGGAAGTTAATCCACACAGAACCATGCCCGGTGAATTTACTGTACATTTAGTAAAGACAAGAGTTAGCATGCAGCTGCTGTTGTCCTGTCGCCACTTCTGCCCTTGTGTGACAGCAGTTTACAGGGAAACAGTCAATCCCAAACCGGCATTTAGTTTTCTTTTGTTTTATTTATTGAGCTTGAATAGCAGTAAGTTTTTTTTAGATATGTTTTACAAATTTAAAAATTCCATTATAGAACAATTATTTTGGAAAGACAGCAGTATTCCTAATGAGCTTATTAATGGACCACTGCTGTCATGAATTGAGAATTCTCAATTTTAGTTTTTATTAATAAGCATATTGTTTAGTATCACATGACTACTAAAAGTATATAGTTTAATAAAAAAAGGTATGAAGGAATGTGGAAACATTAAAACAAAATTGAACTTCTGTAAATAGTAATTGTATCAGATGTCATTAAAAGATGGAATGTAATTGAGTGTTAAATACTTAAACCAGTACTTTGCTATATGTGCATGTATATAGATATTTGACTACAAATATAAGATAGAATATACAGTATTATTGATTTAAAGCACTAGCCAATTTAAAAATAATTAAAATTGTTACCCCCAAACCTTCTTTATAATATTCTAAATTTCATTGGGGATTTTTGTACAATATATAGCCTTAGTTTGTTCTCTTATGTCCTCACCTTTAACCCTCTGCACTTGGATGTCCCCTGTGAGGGTATATCGTAAATCTAGCAAACCACTCAGCTGTCCTCTCTCAGGGTACATAAGGGTATTGCTGGTGATTATACAGGACAGACTTATGCAAGCACACATTTTTCAACAATGTATGTTTTCTTGAAGTTTTCCATTCAAAAACAATGAAAACGTATGTCCCATTTGAAATTTGTCCAGCTTCTGATTGATCAGTTGAGAAGCGAATCACAAGTGCATCCTCCTTGAGCTCTTTGAACAACAAAATGGACAGTAAATTACATATTATTAATGTAGGGGGAAGAAAATGAGATTTCATTGCCTGCTTGAATAGAAAAACACCAGGTAGAAGATACCAAACAAATTCCTATTGCACAACATGTATAAATGAACCTGCAATGCATGTTGGTGACTGTTCCACACATTACTGTACATTAGAAAAATATATAAAATTTTGATTTTTTTGTCATAAGTAAGTTTCTCAATGTCCAAACTTTAATTATAGGCCAAATATTTTTGCAATAAAATAATTGGTTCCAGCGCTATACTATTTAGTATGAAGTGATTTATTTTTCACTGTTTCATAAAACAGTATGGTCGAGTTGCCAGTAGGTGATCCGTGAGATGTCTTAGAGTGCAAAGGATTAAAATCCATCAGCAATTTTCAAGTATATATTATTATTACCCATGGTTACCATGACATACAATAGATCGTTTGAACTTATTCCTTCTGTCTTACTGAAATTTTATGTCCTTTGTTCAATCTTCTCAAATCTTCCAACCAAGGAATTAAAAAAAAAAAAGAATCCAGGCAAATTGTCTTACTGAGGTTTGCACGTACTAGATTTCACTTAATATCCTCATAGTTAGGTTTAGGTTAAACAGTTTTGCCAAGAGTTCCAAATGGTCACAGTATATATTTCGTTTTGCATGTCACATGTGGCACCTATGTCAGGCTGCTCCTCTTGTGGTCATAACTTGGATTGCTTGGTGGAGTGACTCATGGGGGTATACTTTAGCATTTTCTAGAAACTTTTCAGGGAAAGAACCTTTAGTAACTACTCTTGATGTTATTCCCCAAATTAAAAAAGAAAGAAAGAAGATGGGGCCACTGATGTTTGATGAAACCAGAAGAGGCCCTGGTTTGTCTCATTCTCCTCTCCTGGCAAGACCTGGGCCATCTCTGTACATCACCTCGGCTGTGCAGGCAGGCAGTGTGTTGGCATGTGTCCAGGAACTCTATTTAAGAGGTGTCTGTGAAGGAAGGATGAATTTCTAAATCCTGTATGTGTGTTGTTCTGAACTCAGGAGTCACTTTGGAAAGCTTTGTCATTACCTTTGTTGAAATCCTCTTAGAATTTGATCAGAATCCAAGTCTGTTCTTCTGGTGACCTCAGCAGTGACTCATCTTTATCCTGTGAGGGTGAATCTGATTTTCATAAATAGCAAAAGATCTTTCTGCCAAATCCGATTAATAAGGTCATACTATTTCAGGAAGAAAAAAGTATAACAACAAAAATAAGACTGATTTTTTATAAGAGGCTTATATAATGTCAGATACTTTCCCAACATTGTGAACAGTGAACAGCATTGGTGGGCTCTATGCAGCACTTCCTAAGGAGATGCCTCGGCCGCTCTCTGTAGTCCAATGTGTTTACATGCCACACGCATACACAGTGTGTTTACATGCCACACGCATACACAGGTACACACTGCAGAGTTTCATTTTTTTAAGGCATTATGATGTGATTCAGTGACTAGTTCTTTTTGTTAAATTGGGGTGCCTTGGGGCTATCTGTTGACTCTGGACTGTGTGTAGCCATTTTGTTCTTTGCTGTGGAGGAGACAGGTATACGTGGGACTTGGCAGTGCTCCCTTGGAATTGACCATCTGAGTCTCCTAGGAGAGACTAAACATTTGCCTGCCCCATATAACAAAGTTGTGATCAGATGGAAACAAGGCACTTTAACACTTGAGAATCACGTGTTTGGAAGGATGGCATGGATTTCTTCTGCTGTCACAAAGGCAGAAGAGTACCTCTCAGTGGATGAGGCCATTTGGGTCCCTGGCCCTCCCTTATCACAGCACTCACCACTGCACCTTCTGCTTATGCACCATGTTCCAGCCTATGGATTCGTTGCCTTAGCACATGTTTACCATGTCCTGCGCTGGTGTGGACCCTGGGGATACAGCCATGAGTGAGTACTGAAGGCCCCTGCCCTGGAAGCTATGTTCCATCATGGGAGCTGGGTGGTTAGGCAGGCAGCAAGGTGTGTCAGTATGTCATGGCAGAACTGGGAAGTGCCATAGAAAAGGAAGTGGGGTGGGGTCTCAGGACAGGGAGGTCTGCAGCTTAAAACAGGGAGGTCAGAGCAAGCCTCGTTGCGAAGGTATCAGTGGAGTAAAGGCCTAACGGAGTTGGGGAAGTTAACCACACAGATATGAGAAGAGCATTTTGGACAAAGGTAACACCTAGTCATAAGGGCTTAGATGGGAATATGCTGAGATCAGTCGGTAGAAGAGGGTGGGGGTGAGGAGGAGGGGGAGGGAGAGGAGGAGAGGAGAGGAGAGGAGGGTCCATGCTTGGAGGCTCACCGCGGTCCCTATGCTCAGAGCAGACAACAGTTAGAAGCCAGGCAGGAAGCAGAACTTGTTCCTGTGTGAATCCTGTGCTTTGGTGGAGGTGGGCTGTGGTGGGGCCTGGGCTGGGAAGGGAGTGGTGCAAGGAGCGAGCTGTGGTATAGACGCTGGGTATCCTTTAGGGAGGCAGCCACGGGTCTCTCTTGAGAGACTGGATGGGAAGCAGATGTGAAGAGGGACTCCACGGACTCTGCTGGAGTGACTGAAGGAGGGGCTACTGTCTGCCGAGATGTGGGAGGCTGTGAAAAAGCCAGCTGGAAAGTGACAGGAATATCATCTGGGACACGTGTGGCTGAAAATGACCCTTAAATACTCAAGTGCACCAGGCTGGGCAATGTAGCAAGACCTCATCTTTACAAAAAATGAAAATTAGCTGAGGTGGGAGGATCGCCTGAGCCCAGGAGGTCGAGGCTGCAGTAAGCCATGATCATGCTAACTGCAGTCCAGCCTAGACACCAGAGTAAGACCTTGACTCACAAAATGTGTATAAGTGCAATACTAAGTAGCTAGTATGTTATATAAATGTGGAGATTTAGGAGAGCAGTCTGACTGAAAACTTAAAAATGTGGGATTCATTTTTTTCCTGGCACCCACTGACTGGTCTAAAGGCATTCTGAAACATACACAGAGCTGCAGCAAAATCTTCCTAGTTCAGGCATGGCACCCTGGGGAACAGTGTTCTCATAGTCACTCTCCCTGGTGGCTGCCAGCACAGTGCCGATGGTTCGGAGGGAGGCATCCTTCTGTGTCAGAAGTGCTGTGGCCTCTGAGAGGGCAAGGCCTGTCCCTACTATTTTCTATTCCCTGCTTCCACTGTTTGGCCTTACACACAGGTGCAGCTACCAGAAGTCCAAGACAGCATAGCGGACACAGCCTGGTTCTGGCTGGAGATGCAAAAGGGAGGCAGAAAGCACCAAGGAGGCGGTGAGGAGCAGGGACTCTGGGAAGTGAGTCCACGCGGCTGTTGATGCCTGCTGGACTCGTTCCCAAGCTGTGCATGGGTGCCTCCATGCACAACTGCTGGCCAGACAGTTTGAGGACCGGGCTGAAAGACATAGCACTGCCCAGATCCAGGGCTGGCCGGAGGCCTCGAAGACATAACAAACCCTTAAGCACAGTCCACAGGAGGCTGGTTGGGACATGCAGCCTGAATACACAGGTCGATTGAAGGTGAAACAGAGGTGTCCAGGCCAGAGTTACTCCGCGTGTGAAGAGGCAGGAACATCTGGGACCCTGGAGAGATGGGCAGCAGGTGCCAGCCAGGTGGCAGTGATGCTGGCATTCTCTGATGGAGATTGCACAACCCCTTTATCCAGATGCTCCAGGCAGTAGAGGGGAGCAGCTTCAGTCACTCACATTCGTCCTGTTGGTGAGGGAAGGGCTTCTGCCCCAGGGCCAGGGGTGGCCAGGTACCCACCCAACATGGGACAGATGTACTTGACAGGTTTGTCAGTCACACAGACTCCCAACCCGGCGGAAGACTCCGCACCACATGCGGCACACACTACATGCAGAGTGAACAGGCATATGGTAGGAGGCTTTGTAGCAGGAGGATGGTGCCCTGGGTCCCGCAGGGAGATGTGATTGGCTTACTTTGTGGGGGGGGGGGTGAGAATTGGTGGGGAGATGTGATTAACTAACCTGCAGGCCTGTCAGGAACTGAAGCCTGCTGCCCAGGGAAGTAGGAGCTTTGCCTGACCTCCTTGCCCGGGATGGTTGTTTGGCCAGTCCTCCGAGAGTCTGGCCTGCAGTTGTGCAAGGAGCCGCCGGCTCACAGCTCAGGAGCGAGTCCAGTGTGGGAGGAACTTGCTGTGGGCTGTCTGTGAAGCTCTGGTTCCCTCGATGTCAAGGCAGCACATGACCTTGTACCACATAAACACTCTGGAAGCAAATGGAAACATAGACAATTTCAGAAAACAAGTAAAAGCTATAAAGTACCAACCAATACAGATTTTATGACTGAAAAGCAAAATAGCCAAAATAGAAAACAAACTAGATGGAGCAAATTGCAGAATAGAGATGACAGAAGAAAGAGTGATTGAACTTGCAGACAGATCAACAGAGAAATACACTGTATACATGGGCTGACCCTCAGGAACTTTAACATTTCCATCTCAGCTCTTCCAGAAAGAGAGGAGAAAGAGTGTGTTTTAGAGAAAAATAACTGAATAAATAATGGTTGGAAACTTCCCTAATTTGGTGAAAGACCTAAGGATTTAAGAAGCTGTGAGAATAAACAAGCCCAAAGAAATCCATGACCAGGCACATCATAAACTGCTTAAAATTAAAGACCTAAAACAAATCTTGAAAGTCAGAGGAAAATGACATATTATTTATAGGGAAACAGTGATTTGAGTGACTATAGATTTCTTTTCAGAAGCCACGGAGTCCAAAATAAGTGGAGCTTTTTAAAAAAATTTATTTTTTATTTTTAGAAGTAAATTTAGGGTCTCATTCTGTTGCCCAGGCTGGTCTCCTCCCGCCTCAATCTCCCAAAATGCTGGGGTTATAGATAGGCATGAGCTACTGTGCCTGGCTGTGGAACATTTCTAAAGTGCTGAAATAAAAGTACTGTCAACCTGTAATTCTACACCCAGAGAAAAATTTTCCTTTGAAATGAAGGTGAAACAAGGGCATTCTCAGGCTAAGGAAAACTAACAGAATGTTTTGCCTGCAGGCCCAGTGTGTTATTAGTGAGAGGATAGACATGTTGATCATTGAGGCACCACAGAATCCAATAGTAGACCCATACACAGGGCTGGGCGATGCCTGACAAGCGCACAGACCATTCACTGGAGAATGGGTGGTGTTGGGAAAATTGAACTTTGATATGCAAAAAAGAATTTAAAAAGAGCCTCAATGTAAACCTTAGTTTCTGTAGATATTAGCTCAAAATAGATCATAAGTGTAAGAGTATGTAGACTTTTGGGGCTTCATGAAGTCAGAGACTGCCTCTTGTTTTTCAGAGCATAAGATCAAGGGTCCTGGTCCAAGATGTCAGTCTGCTTGACTGAATGTGCAGTTCCTGCTCCTAGGAAGACAGAATGAGATGAAATCCAAGGAGGAGCTATGTGGAGTAGAGTGGAGGGTTGATGTTGTAGGGACGTGCTATTTACTTTAACTGCATGTTTTCTTCACTAAAACTAGCTTTATTGCTTTATATGTTTGAATTATATAAGTAATAAAATCTAATTAATGGGTGATTTTGATTCTATATACTGCCACCTCTTCCTTATGACCCCAAAATGATGTCACCATATATTGCTCTAATTTTCATTTTTTAAAAAAATTTTTGTATGACTAATAACTTGGTATTTAAAAAAACAGATTATTCAGTATGAGCAGCATGTTACTTTGTTATTGTCCTACTGTAATCAAAGTAGCCAAATTTGCATTTTTATAGTCTACAGTGTTTATTTTATGTATCAAGTCAAATGGTCTCAAGAATCATTTGAAGCAGCGTAGAAAGCAGATGTTCAAAGACCTGTGCTTGTCTCAGACTCATTAAATAGAATATGTAGAAAGTTAATCAAGGAAGGTAAATTAGCTCTGTCTGTAAATTACAAAGAGTGACAGTTCATTTCCCTCATCTTGTAAAATCATACTGAATTCACTTTTTACAATTCATCTATGTTGATGACTACTTTTTTGTTTTGTCTTTGAGTCAGAATTTCACTCTGTTGACCAGGCTGGAATGCAGTGGCACAATCACAGCTTACCACAGCTGCAACCTCCTGAGCTCAAGCGATCCTTCTGCCTCAGCCTCCTGAGTGGTTGAGACAGCAGGCATGCACCACCACACCCGGCTAATTTTTAAAAATTTTTTTGTACAGATTAATTCTTGCTGTGTTGCTCAGGCTGTTCTCGAACTCCTAGGCTTAAGCAATCCTCCTGCCTAGGCCTCCTAAAGTGCGGGGATTACAGGTGTGGGCCACCACACTCAGCCTGCTTTTTTGAATCTCTAGTGCCTGTAGCGTGAAAAACAGATGTGAGCAGTGAGATTGACCAAGACTGACTTGTTAGCGGAATGCTTTAGTGTGTACAGTGAGCCTTCCATCTGACCGTTTATGTTCTGAGACTTGGAATAACAGGAACTCTCATTTGGAATCACAGACTCAAGTGGCATTCCTTTCACTTATGAAAACTAAACACACTTGCTCTGCAGCAACATTTGCGGTAAGAACCCAGTGACCAGCTGAGTCCCCCCATGGAGTGGAATGGTAGTGTATGGTGTGCGCTCCACAGTGAGACGAGGCTTGAATCCACCTCCATCACTAATCTCTACTTCTTTAGGCAGGCTATTTCTCCACTTTGTATCTCAGTCTCTCCTTTTGTGAAATGAAGATAATAATAATGTCTATGCCATAGGTTGTTGTGAGAACTGACCAGGAAAATATGTTTAAAGTGCCTTGTAAGCACTAACACTTTAGTGTTGTTGTTGTGGTTGTCACTAATGGTTGTTTGCTATAAGTTTTCTGCTTTTTACATCCTTTAACTTTGAGATGTGGTGTCCTTTGTAGTGAGATGTGTTTCCCGGAGGCAGCATACTGTTGTTGTTGATTTTAAATCCAGTTTGTCATTCTGTATCTTTCCAATGGTACATTTAATCCATTGACATTCAGGTTGTTTATTGAAATGTGAGGGTTTATCCCTGTCATGAGGCTCTTATAAGGCTGTTTAGTTTTCTTTTAACTTTTGGATTGATATATGTGTGTGTTTTCAATTTCACAGTCATGAGGTGTGTTGTGTTGATTCTGTGTCTTCCTGCATCCGTAGGAAGTGCTTGGTTGTTCTTTTTTGTTGTTGTTCTGTGCTTAATACTTTCTTGAGCGTCTCCTATAGAGCTTGTCTGGAAGCAGCATAATCTTTTAGGGACTGGATGTCTGGGAAAGATTTTAATTCTCTATCGCTGATGAAGCTGAGCCTGACTGGGTAGGAAATACTTGGTTGAAATTGTTCATCTTTGAGGAATTTGAAAATTGGACTCCGGTTCCTTCTAGCTTATGGTGTTTCTGCTGATAAATCTGCTGCTATTCTAATTGGTCTTCCCCAGTAGGTAGTCTGACCTTTATTTCTTTCTGCCTTTAGGGTTTTTTGTTTTTTTTTTTTAATATATCTACTTTGTATAGGCGAATTACTGTGTGTCTAATAGTTGGTCTTCTCATTTGATGTCTTGTGAGGGTTCTCTGAATTTCTTATATTTGGATGGTCGCATTTCTGGTGAGATGGGGAAAGTTTTCTTGGATATCCTCCTGGAATTCTTGTTCCAAGGTGTTCTCTGTTTCCCTTTCTTCTTCTGGGATACTGATCAGACATAAGTTCGGCCTCTTGATAATTGCACATCTCTTGGAGGCTTTGTTCTTTCTTTCCTAATTTTCTTTCTATGTTTTTAATAGAGTGGGTCAGTTTCATGTTTTGGTCTTTAAGCTCTGAGATTCTTTCTTCTGCTTGGTTGATTCTGCTTTCCATGCTTGTCATCTTGTTATTTATTTCCTGGATGAAGTTTTTTATGCCCACACTCTCTGTTACAAGTTCTTTCAGTGTTGTATCTTTTCTTTCGTGAGTCTTATTCACTCTTTCCATCCATTCCCTAATCCCTGGTGTATTCTGGGGCCAGTTATTGGTGGTTTCCATTGCTTGGGCTCTGAGGTATGATTTTTTGGGTGTTGATTCTTTGGTACCCTGGGAATTACCTATGTTCTTCTGTTGATTTTTCTTGATTTGTGACAGATCTCTTTCTTTTCTTTTTAATTTCATTATTCATTAGTAGTGGGTGGGGCTTTCACTTCTGTTGTTTGCTCAGCTCTCTATTCTGCTCTGATCAGAGCCTCCAAATTTGTTCTGTTTTGAAACAGGGCTGGATGTGGGAAGCTTGGCTGTATCTTGTAGTTTTAAGAGTTAAGGTGGAGGGTGGGGAGTGTTAATCTCTTGGGGGTCTCCTTGTCCTTTTCTGGTCACACCGTTTGTCTTGCGGCTGGATCAGGTTGGGGGTGGGGTGCCTTAGACTCCACACTCATCCTGTCCCTCCAAAGTTTGTGCTTTCAGGATATTCCCTTTGGGTCATGATCAACCCCTGAGTAGTTAACCCACTGGTTACAGAGAGTGGGTCTTTTGCTCTGTGGTGAGCAAGCCAGGGCACTTCCTTGCCCAGTTTTCAAGAGGGTGATGGTGTGCCTGTTTCATTTTTTCCAATGCCTCGGACCAAAAGTGTGTGTTTAACAAACTGCCAGTCAGGCTTCCAGTGGGATTACACCAGCAGTACGTCATTTATTGGCAGTACATGAGAGTTTTTGAAAAACATCCTTACCTATACTCGGTGGGGTCAGTCTTTGATTTCCATCCTTCTCAGGGGGGTATGGTGTCTCACTGTGGTTGTGTTTGCCTTCCCCGGGGGCAAACACAAGGCATGTGCATTTCTAGTGATGTTGGGCATGTCTTCATGGCTTACTTGTTGTCTGTATTTCTTTGTAACAGATCTACTCAGATCCTTCACTCATTTTTTCCATTGGCCTTTTTATTTTGAGTTTCTTATTGAGTTTTCTTACTATTGAGTATCATAGGTACAAGTTCTTTATCAGACATATGCTTTGCAAATATTTTCTCTCCATCTGTGACTTGACTTTTCATTCTCTTAACAGTGCATTTCAAAAAGCAGAAGATTTTAATTTTGACAAAGCCTAGCTTATCTAATTGTTTGTCAGTGGATTGTGCTTTTAGTGTTGTATCTAAGAACTCTTGCCTAAACCAGTGTCACAGATATTTCTTTCCTATATTTTGTTCTAGAACTTTTATTGTTCTGGTTTAGGTTGATGTTTCATTTTGAGTCAGATTTTATATATGGTGTGAGGTATGGATCGATACTCTTTTTACATGTAGACAACCAGTTGTTTTAGCATCATTTATTGAAGAGATTATTCTTTTTCTCTTAATAGTCTTTGCATCTTTGTCAGAATGAGTTGTCCATATATCTGTGGATTTATATCCAGATACTATTCTGTTCCACTGATCTCACTGTCGTTTGGTACCAGTACAATACTGTCTTGATTACTATAACATTGTAGTAAATCTTGAAGACAGGTAGTCCTCTTCTTTCTCAAAGTTGTTTTATCCAATCTAGGTTTTTTGTGTTTCCATATGAATTTTTGAATCAGCATGCCAGTTTCTACATATCTTGTTGGGATTTTGGTTGGAATGTATCAGGCTGTACAGAAGTTTGTAGGTACTTTACATTTTGCATTATTGATTCTTTAGGTCCATAAACCCAGCATCTCTCTCTCTCTGTTATTATTATTGTTATTACTATAATATTTTAGAGAGAGTGTCTCACTGTGTTGCCCAGGCTGTCCTGAAACTCTTGGGCTCAAGCAATCCTCCTACATTAGCCTCCCAAGTAGCTGGGACTACAGTATGTGCTACTTGGTACCAGTATCTCTCTTTATTTTGTTAGGGCTTTAATTTCTCTCAGCAATTTTTAATATTTTACTGTTGTTTGTTACAGTGTTCTATAAGTGTGAATTAAGTTGGTTGATGGTGCTATTCAATTTTTCTGAGCCGGGCTCGGTGGCTCAGCCTGTAATCCCGCGCCTTGGGAGGCTGAGGTGAGTGGATTGTCTGAGCCCGCGGCTTTGAGACCCACCTGGGCAACTTGGCGAGACCTCATCTCTACAATAAATCAAAAAATTAGCCAGGCGTGGTGGCGCGCGCCTGTAGTTCCAGCTAATTGGAAGGCTGAGGTGGAAGGATCGCTGGAGCCCAGCAGGTCGAGGCTGCGGTGGCCGGGAGCGGCCACTGCACTCCAGTCTGGGCGACGGAGTGAGACTCCGACTCAAAAAAAAAAAAAAAAAAAAAGAGCGCAGTGTGACGTTCACGGGGTTGTGACGAGGTTTAAAACAGGTGCTGCCTTTAAAGAAATTAGCATGGAGGAAGGCACTTGGTGGCCAGGGAGTGACACCTGCTGCTCTCATGATCATGGTCATTACTGTTTCTCATCAGAAACAGAAGCCCACGTGTCCACACGGTTGGACCGTGTGAGCAGAAAAGTAGACAAACCCTCGCCTGTACAACTTTTAACTCAAAATAAGACTGTGTCATACGAAAGAACTCTCCCCCTCTGTTACCCACCTCTAAAGAGGACCCTGGCCCCCACTAAGGCAGGCCAACAAAATCCACTTGGTGTGACAAAGCACCCCTGATCTGGCCCAGAACCCTCCCCAAAGTGAGCCCAGAAGCCGAGCCCAAGGCTGAACTGCATCAGTTTCCATGGGAGGCTCCCATTAGGGGGTTTGCTCCCAGGGACCACTCTCAAAGAGTCAGTGCTCAGCTCTGTCTTGCCATTTTGAGTCCTGGGCAAATTCTGAAGAGCTAGAACCCTCTGGGCTGCCCATACACTTCTTAACTCAGTTGTGGTGACGTGGATAAGCTGACTTACATACCATAAAGCAGAACTGACTCTCTCAAAGAAATATTCCTGTTGAGATGCTTTTGGTGATCAATAACACAGTTAATAATTAGAAGTGGACTAAAGGAAGAAAATTATGGAAGAAAATATAAGTAGTTATTAAAAGTAGGTCGCTCATATGGGCTCAAGGTAGAGAGAGAAGAGGCAAGAAGAAATAAGAGAGACTAATATATATTCCAGCGGGCATAACTTTACATGAACGCAGAGGTAGGACCAGGTATTGACGTATATGTGCGTATACTACAATGAATTAGGTTTCAATAACATATATATGACATATTCAATGACATGCACACTATCACATGCTACATAATGACATCTTGGTCAATGACAGACTGCAAATACAACAGTGTTTCCACACCATTATAATACCATATTTTACGGCACCTTTTCTATTAATATGTTCAGATATGCTTAGATACACCAACGCTTACCATTGTGTTACAACTACCTACAGTGTGTATTAAGGTAACATGCTGTTAGGAGCCTAGGATTAGTAGACTAACTGGAGCACAGAGCCTGGGCGTGTTGTAGGCTATACCACTTATGTGCGTGTAAGTACACTCGATGATGTTCCCACAAGGACGAAAGTAGCCTCACAACTCATTTTTTAGGACGTATCCCTGTTGCTGTGACACATACCTGCACACATACATATAGACACTGCTTGTCTCTATCCACTCAAATATATGAAACACATATCTTCAATAACACACATAACATGCACTGTATATGTGAAGGATATATGTAGTCATTATGCGTCTTCACCCACACAGGAAAAAAAAAAAAAAAAGCCATTTCTGAAATTTAGAATGGAAATAACCACAAACAAAAAGGACATGCAGGCTTGGAGTTCTGTGGTGCAGACCATTTTCTTAAGTAAATAATAATATGGTATTATATCAGTAAGCCAATGAACTAGAATCTCTTCTCTAGATGAGTCTGCAGATACTGGAACTAAACTAGTATACAGAAAAGTCTCCCAAATGTTCATCATGTGACCCCAAGACTTACAGCACCTCCCACAGCATCGTTATTCCTCTCTAGTCCTCTCCGTAATCATATATCGAACAGAATCCCAAGCAGATCCCCATTCTATCTACATGGCAGTGTCGGCAAATTCTGTGATAACCTGATGTCTAGCTTTAGACACCAATGCCATAAATACAGATTCCACTTCTCAAATGACAATTTTGCACATACTAAAATAAGTGGCAAGTCAAAACTCAAATGACTGAAGTTGTTTTAGGTAATTCATGGGTTGTAAAAACTAATGAGAAGTAAAAAAGAAATTATGAGGGTATTACAGCACTCCCATTAAAATGAAAATCTATGTTACAAACTTTATGCTCTTCAAATACCACACCAGACTGAAGCATCGCCCAATATATCAAGTGCTCTGCTCCTAAAAAAAATCCCTTTGTTTATGCAGAATGACAGCCATGCTTATTAATTTTCAGATATACCTGGCTAGTTATCCTTTTAAACCAAAATCATCCCCAATTTACGTGATCATGAAAGTTTATTTTTAATCAGCAATTCACTTGAGTAACTAAAATGAAAATAATTGCAAAAGACCAGCGTATACCAAACACACACTCACTTGAAGTGCAGTAGGATGAACTGAAAGCAGAGAGATAATCAATGCTCTACAAAGAACAGAAACTCCTCTGAAGTCATTCCCATGAACAGCACTAAGAAACTAGGATGGGCAGGAGAAACCCTCATGCGGCAATACCCGCTCCTCCAGATATTCATTCCATGCTGCAGAACAGACTGTCTAGACCCATCTGCAAAAAACGGCCTTGCTGTCCCTCTTTTATTTCCTCGTAAGAGTGGCTACCCAGTACAAAGAGGACACTCTGCATTTGGGTACAGATTGGACAGATGATTGCTAGTAATCAGATGGCATGATTTACCTCTTGAAAAACTGTGGAGTGATTTCTAGCACCAATAATGTAAATGCTAAGTGTAGCTCACGAGAGTGAAAATGCTTATTTCATTTCAGTCTCCGAACCCAGGGCGCAGAGAAGACAAATAGACAGGGCACATTTTATAACTGGATGCTCACATTTCTGTTAACGGGGTTTGTTGATAGCACAGGGGGATACTTGGCCACATCATAAAAGAGATTCGGTGACCCTTGCAGGTATAAGAAAGATGCACTCTAATTCGAATTTCTGAGTATTCTGTCCTGTCACAGCATTAAAATAATCATGCAAATCTGCCTCCAGCTGGTCTCTGATTTGCATTCATTTTTTCTGTTGAAATGATTTATACATACTTGTACCAAATTCTAAATTCTAATCTTAACATTCAGTCTTAGAAGAACAGACGTTTGTAATATTTGAATTAACTTTACAATATTAATAGACAGCAATTATTAGCTTTATAAGTGTGTTGCTGCCAAACCTGGCTAATAAACAAGCGACTTGCACGCATGCTCTTCACAAAAGTGAGCACTTTGCCACTTTTTTTTTGGCTAATATAAAAATAGCTAGCTAACATGAATATTACCTTCTTAATACATGGACAGTAAAAGCACATAACATACTGCATGCTGATTAAGTGTAAGTAGACAAAGAATGACTCTCCACAAACTCTGTGTAATTGAAAGAATACTCTCCAATCTGTAGTTATATTTAATTTTAATAACTTGCATAAGAACAACGAGAAAATTTATGCCCTGGAAGTCCTTATTTATTCAAAGATCATTCAAGCAAAAACCCAAGAGTCACTGACAGGTAGCCGATGCTCCTTGAGGAAATGTAAAATAGAAGAAATCCAAATTTTCCTTCTAGAAAAGTCGCACAGGATTAGAGCCAGTTCCTGGTTCCACTTCTATTGATAGTCTACCCATGCCTGAATGAATTAAATCTTAAACCAAAGCTCCATAAATACAAACAACAACAGTAGTAGTGATAACCATTATGTTTCTAATGCATACCTGATCTGACCTTCAGTTGGGGAACTTAAGCATTAGTTCTGTTTTGCAAAACAACCCCATGAAGTCGCAGTTATCCTTATCTTTAAAATGGGGAAACTTGGTCTCCGAGAAGTAACTTGTTGAGTGTCACACAACTAAGAAGTGACAAAGCTGAAGCTAAAAGTCAGATTTCAAGGATGTGGAGAAAAGGGAACGTGTCTACACTGCTGGTGGGAATGCAAACTAGTTCAAACTCTATGGAAAATGGTCTGGTGAGTCCTAAAAGAACTAGAAATTGACCTTCCATATGACCCAGCAATCTCCCTTCTGGGAGTACACCCAGAGGAACTTAAATCACTCTACAAAAAAGATACCCATGCATGCATGTTTATTACAGCATTATTCATAATAGCAAAAACATGGAACCAACCGTGTTGCTCATAAAAACTGGACTGGAAAAAAAATGTGGTACATATACCACATTTGACCCAGCAATCTCCCTTCTGGGAGTACACCCAGAGGAACTTAAATCACTCTACAAAAAAGATACCCATGCATGCATGTTTATTGCAGCATTATTCATAATAGCAAAAACATGGAACCAACCGTGTTGCTCATAAAAACTGGACTGGAAAAAAAATGTGGTACATATACACCATGGAATATTACACAGTCATAAAAAAGGACAAAATTTTGAACTTCGCAGCAACGTGGGTGGATTTGGAGTCTATAATAGTGATTTAACACATAAACAAATAACTAAGTACCACATGTTCTCACTCATAAGCAGACCCTGAGCATTTACCACAATACTATAAGAAAGGGATTGACAGTAGCCAGAAACTGCCTGGGGTGCTGGGGGGGGCCCACATAACATCCATGAGGGTACCTGATCTAAAACCAGATGAAGTGGGGACCAAAGGGAGGCCCAAACTTTACCTGTACAATGACCACTTGTACACCAAATTCTGAATTGTATCCCACATCTTTAAAAGAAAATAAAAGCCAGATTTACTAAGAATACATCTGTTTGACGAGTGCTTTCAAGATGCTGGGATCTGCATTGATCATAACAAAGGCCCTGTGCTCACAGACTTTGGATCACCATGTTTGTTAGCACTCTCTGAATAATCAATCGACAAAATAAATAAGGAGAATGTCAGATGATGAAATGTGCTGTGAAGAAAAGCAAAGCAGGGTGAGGGAAAACCAGGAAGTGAGTTACCCAAGGAGTTCCATTTTTATACACCCTGGGCTGGAATTGAATCTAACTGGACAAAATTGGCCAGACTTGAAGAAGAGTGGAACCACAGAGATCCCGAATTCTGAAAAAATCTTTCAGGCAGAGGAAACAAGGCAGTGGACCCAGGGGCAGGAGCACGCCTGGTCAAATGAGAAGCCACAGAGAGAAAGTGACGGCCAGAGACACGAGGGCCTTACAGCACCCCCATTCAAACAGAGACCTGCAGCTCGGACTGCACACTCTTCAAACACCATGCCAGACCGAAGCATCACCCAATATATCAAGTGTCCTGTCCCCTGTTTATGTGGAGTGTCAGCCTTACTTATTAATTTCCAGAAACACCTTGGTTTTTATCCTTTTAAACCAAAATCAAAGTAATCCTTTTAAGCCAAAATCATCCCCAATTTCCGTGGCCGTCAAAGTTCATTTTTAATCAGCAATTCACTTGAGTACTAAAATGAAAATAATTGCAAAAGACCAGAGTATACCCCACAAACACACACACACACACACTCTCTCTCTCTCTCTCTCTCACTTGAAGTGCAGTAGGATGAACTAAAAACAGAAAGATAATCAATGCTCTACAAAGAACAGAAACTCCTCTGAAGTCATTCCCATGAACAGCACTAAGAAACTAGGATGGGCAGGAGAAACCCTCATGTGGCAATACCCGCTCCTCCAGATATTCATTCCATGTTGCAGATCAGACCGTCTAGACCCGTCTGCAAAAGCAGCCTCGCTGCCCTTTCATTTCCTCGTAAGTGTGGCTACCCAGTGCAAAGAGGACACTCTGCAATCAAGGGACGAGAAGTCCGAGATGGGCAAGAGAGAGGTGGATGCAGGCACCATGCTGTGGGGGGTTCTGGGGGCCCCATAAAGCCTTTGGCTTTGACCCTGAGAGACAAGAGACGCTACCTGAGTCGTGTTTTAAAGCCTTATTAGGACACCGTGCTCAGAAAGACTCAAGGAACAAGGGCAGAAGCTGCTAGAGCAATTAGGAGATGGCGGTCACCTTCCAGGCCACTCCACCATGGTGGCTCAGACCTGGCTGGGTGTTAACAACGGAGGTGGGGAGAGCAGGTGGCCTCTCAATGTCATTTACAGGATTCACGATTTAAATGTGGATGTGAATTTCAGAAAAAAAGTCAAACGACGACTCCTAGGAGTTTGACCCCAGCAAACGGAAAGATGGGGGGAGCTCTGCGCTGAGAAGAACCCACAGAAAATCTATCAGACTTTAAGGTCAATGCTCTCTCAAAACCACCATGCCATTTCACAAAGGTACGCCTTGTGCTGAAATTAGCTTATAGCCCAGTTGAGACCCACCTGGTGTGTCCAGTCCACCAGGCTGGGACATCCCCAGTGGGGAGACCCTGCTGGCTGGGACCCCCATGGAAAGCAGAGGTTCCGAAATGGTGTTCTGTGGAAGGCTAACTTGGGAGCCCCTGAGCTAAGGCAGAGAACAGAGAGCAGAATCCAGATGGAGGGCTGAAGGGGCCAGACCAGCACGTGGACAGCAGACACAAGGGACAGCCAGCCACGGGGGATGAAGGCAGTGCGGGCAGGGAAGAGGCAGCGGGCAACCAAGGTCAGTGGCAAGGGCACGGCTGGTCTGCTCGACAGGGTCTTCCCTCTTGCGGCCCTGGGAACTTGAGAGACTTTTCAACACCACCTCCAGTTCAGCCACCTCAGCTCTGCTCTGAACTGATTCACACATCCCGGTCCCTCAGACGATCCCATCTGAACTAAGGCATCCAAGGCTCATGGTCCTCTTTCTCTGTCTTTCCCTCCCTCCTTCTCCCCCATCCTCATTTTAATTAAAACCAGCGATCTTGATCCGTCGTCGTCAAAGCTGGCCATGCATGACAGACTCTTAAATACAGATTTCTGTGTGGTACATATACACGGTGGAGTATCACACAGCCATAAAGAAGGGCAACATCATGGACTTTGCAGCAAATCGGATGGAGTTGAAGCCCATCATACTTAGTGATCTATCACAGAAGCAAAGAACTGAACACATCAATCACCGAATACATTAATCACATTAGCACAAGAGAGGAATCAGTGGTCACAGGACACTGTCTGCGGGTGGAGGGACGCCAACAACACAAGGGGGACCGCGTCCCAAACCAGGGGCGGCGAGGACCAGCTGGAGGCCCAAACTTCACCTGCTCGAAGCCTACGTGTGTAGCCAATCCTGACTTGCGCCCCAAATCTCCATAATAAAATAAAATTAAAAATAAAAATACAGACTTCTAGGCCCCCATCAGATGCACTGAATTAGAATTTACAGGGAGGAGAGGTGTCAGTCAGGTTTGGAGACCTCCCTGGGTTTGGCAAGAAACGTCGAGGATGGTACAACACGTATCTTGAACACGGCCATGTTTCCTTTTGGCTACACCATGAGGGTCTACGGTGGGTTGGTCCATCATCCACCGAGTTTTTCACATTTTCCTTCGAGGAGTCAAAGGTCGGATGCCTTCCTGAGAAACACCCCAGGCCCTTGGGTCTAGTGAAGCCTCATTACATCCACCTCCTACGTGAGAACAACACCTCTCTTTCTAAAGCAGCGTACCCGCTGGGGAGGCCAGCTATGCTTCTGCTGCTTTACCTTGTGTATTCTCCCCTGCGTAAATACTTTAATGAATGTTTAATCTTCCTGTGTTTATGCCTCAAGGCAGAGCCTTCGAAAGGCAGAAAGTTCAAAATCTTACAGCCTCATAACAGTCCACAGGTTTAACATTAAGTAATCATGGCAATTCAAAGTAAAGACCAAAACCCCACCATCCGCTCAGACTGCCAGGGACACTGGGTCAGTGTGCGCAGACCTTCCCAGCCCAGTCTGTAGTTTTATTTTCATTCTCCAACTGTTACACCGGTAGATGGAGATGGCCACTCCTGTTCCCTCGTTCTCAGGGAGGGGCTGTATTCTGTAAAAAAAGGGGCCTGTCACTCAAGAGTGATGACATCAGTGCAGCAGGGCTGGACCGGACATAATTCCTAAAGCCTGTCTGAGACTGTATTACCCAGCAGTCCCTCTGTGCAGAGCTCTGGATGTGAGGGGAAGGTTTCTGTCACTCATGGTATCTCAAGGAGTCCCCTGACAGCTTACTCATTAAGTGCATTTTAATATTAATTCTCCTCTGCACTCCAGCCGACCTTCAAACACATTCACTGAGTCTCAGAAACGCAGAGCACAATGACCTAGGAAGGCACGGCGGTGAAGAAAGCTGCACTTGAACTCTCTTGCCCCCGTGCAGCCACACAAAAGTCAGTTCAAGTTAGACACGACGTTAGGTAGCTGGCCTCAGCACAGAGCCTAAAACACAAGTCAATCGGAACCCAATCAGTTGGGGTCTAAATTATTTTTCCTCTCTGTACGTTTTGGAGAAAATGCACCTCACAGCACACACAACAACAGAAGGAAATTTCAAGCTCTTTGGCAAACACATCCTGAAACCAACACAATCTGTCTCCCCAGTCCTACAGAATGACACCTGGCCCCCAGAGCAACGACCCCAAGCATCTCGCGAGCACACAATTATGTCATCCCGTGTCTATTTCAAAGCTTGGGCCAAAAAGTTCTCCAAAAGAGGTTTCCATTGATCCCTTTTTGAACATTGTGGCGAAATACACATAAAATAAAATGTACCATCTTGGCCTTTTTGTTTTGTTTTAAGAGACGGGGTCTCTCTCTGCCACCTAGGCAGGAGTACAGTGGCACAATCATTCATCACTGCTGGCTAAACTCCTAGGTGTAAGCAATTCTCCTGTCTCAGCCTCCTGAGTAGCTGAGATTTCAAGTGCGAGCCACAGCTCCCTGCAAGAACCATTTATAAGTGCGCAGCTCAGTGGTATTAAACACATTCAGTGTTGGGCAACCATCACCACCATCTACCTCCAGGACTCTTATCTTACAAAACTAAAACTCTGTGCCTATAAAACAATAACTTCTCCTTCCCTTCTGTTAACCTCTTAAGTAGAAAATCCTGCTAAACGGAAGCCCCTATTCTTTAAATACTTTAATTGATGTTTTACATGTACATAGAGCAAAATTAGGACTACCTTTTTCTATAACATCACTCCCACTGAAATCCGGCCTGTACATGATGCTTGGGAAAAACTGTTACTTTGTTCCAGAAAGTCATGTTTAATCCTCAAAAGGCTGACGGGTGACCGATCGATCCAGTTAGCCTATTCTGAATGAGGAGTCGCAGACATCTTTCTTTACTGACTCCCTGAATCAGTTTCCACCATCAATTAGGATTAGAGCTGTTTTCACAAGGATCTGGAAGATGACTATCCATCAAACCCCGTTATAATCTCTTTAAAGCACTAGGGAAAGTGACTGCCCAAAACTCCACCCAAACGGTGCTTGTGGCCTTTCAGAAACCAGCATCCTGTAAATCAGCGCACGCCTTTTCTGTGCAGTGAGCAGGTGCAGTGCCAAGACCATCTGGGCAGGGGCCTCCATGCTCATCCAGCGGCAAGCCTGCGAGGGCGTGGGCAGTCCCCGGAGCCACTGCCGCCTAAGATGAAGCTCCGTGTCCGTCCGTCTTTCTTCATTCTGAGTCGTCCGTCCTAGGAGGGAGGGTACTAGGAAGGCTTTCAAGCCACAAACCACACATCTTGGGTCTGAGATGGCTAATTAGGATTCACCCTAAACTGTGAAAGAATTAACAGACATTAAATAATCATTATTTATCATTGGGGAATCAAGTTACCCAAAAGGAAAAAAATAGGCGAAGCTCAGATTGCCTTGGTGAATGTTTAATTTAGAAAAATGAAAGGGTAAGTAGTTCCCTAAATGGCCCACAGGCTTACACTCCCAAAGTCAGTAACGTGGAAAGTAGGTTTCTAAAGGGGCAATGTGAAAACTGGGACGAGGACTTTCATTCTTAAAAGAGCACACGAGGCCGGGCTCGGTGGCTCTGCCTGTCATCCCAGCACTTTGGGAGGCCGAGGCGAGTGGACTGCCTGAGCCCGCGGGTTTGAGTTCAGCCCGGGCAACTTAGCGAGACCTCGTCTCTACAATAAATAAGTAAACTAATTAGCTGGGCGTGGTAGCGCATGCCCGTAGTTTCAGCTACTTTCCAAGGCTGAGGCAGAAGGATCACTGGAGCCCAGCAGGTCCACGCTGGGGTGGCCGTGAGCATGCCACTGCACTCCAACCTGGGCGACAGAGTGAGACTACAACTCAAAAAAAAAAAGAGCACACAAAAATGACGGCAGCCACACGCAGCCAACGTGTAGGTCAAGCAGCCTGTCCTGAGCCCTGAGATGGGGCCGAGGGACAATACAGCTCAGAAGGGAGAAAACAATTGTCTTCCTCCCTTTCACAGCAAAGCAGTGGACGAGAGGAAGTTCTTCTAAGCCTTTAATTTCTTTGTTTTTCCTACTTTGTACTTACTTCTCATCATCTAGTTCTTCTAAGCTATGACACCCTCTCGCTGCCTTAATCTCACTCTTTCAATCAAGTACCCATCCTGGGCAGGTATGCTCCCCAAAGACCTATCCTATAGGGAGCTAATTTCAGGGGATTCAGAGCAAATGAATCAAACCAAGATATGAATGAAATAAGACTTCATGTTTTCCATTTTGCTTCAAAATAAGCTCTGGGCCAGGCATGGTGGCACATGCCTGTAATCCCAGCACTTCAGAAGGTCAAGGTAGGAGGGTCACTTGAGGCCAGGAGTTTGAGACCAGCCTGAGCAACATGGCAAGACCCTTGACGCTACAAAAAGCAAAACAAAACAAAATTTAGCCAGATGTAGTGGTGTGTGCCTGCAGTCCTTGCTACGCAGGTGGCTGAGTCAAGAGGATTGCTTGAGCCCATGAGTTCACAACCGCAGTGAGCTATGACTATGCCACTCTGCTCCAGCCTGGGTGACAGAGTGAGCCACTATATGAAAAAAAAATTAAAAATTTTAAAAACAAAATAATAGCTTTGCAATATTTAGCCTCAAAAACTCAAAACAAATGCAAACAGAAATCTGAAACCATATCATCCAATGAACTGAAATTATAAAGAGAGTAAGATTATCTGACTGGAGAAGAAATGGGAAAATAGCACTTGCTAAAAACTCCTGGAAGTGGCAACCCTCTTTGGGGTCCTCTGCCCCTGTGAGAGCTTTTCTGCCTTCTTAATAAACTCCTGCTTTTTCAAAAACAAAAAACTCCTAGAAGCAGTGCAAACTGTCACAGTCTCTTGGGAGGGAACTTTGGTTACACATGTCTATAGTCTTTAATTTTTTTTAATTAAAAAAAAAATTCACCCAGCAAAAACACTATTAAAAACTATAGAAAGGACACATTCAAAGACATGCACAAAGATGAACGTGTCAAGATGCTTAAGATGTCAAATTTTACAATAAAGAAAAATCAGATCTAAATGTCCACCAAGAGCAGATTGTTCAGTAAATAATGAAACATCCATACAATAGAAGACAAAGGTACCATAAAAAATATCCCAGAAAAATATTCACTGATATGGAGAGAATCCCCATGGTCTGTGCGAAGTAATAATAAAAGGGAAAACTAGGAAACAGAGAGAGTGAGAGGCTGGTAGGTAGGTATGTATATAAGTAGGTAGGTAGGTAGGTAGGTAAATAGGTAGATAGGTAAGTAGGTAGGTAAGTAAGGTAGGTAGGTAGTATATAGGTAGGTAGGTAGATAAGTAGGCAGGTAGTTAGGTAGATAGGTAACTAGGTAAGTAGATAGGTAGGCAGGTACATATATAAATAGGTAGGTAGGCAATAGATAGGTAGGTGGGTAGTAGATAGGTAGGCAGGTAGGTAGGTAGATAGGTAAATAGGTAAGTAGATAGTTAGGTAAATAGGTAGGTAAGTAGTGTGCAGCTAGGTAGATAAGTAGGCCAGTAGGTAAATAGATAGGTAGAGGTAGGAAACTAGATAGGTAGATAAGTAAGTAGGTAGATAGGAAGGTAAATAGAGAGGTAGGTAGGCAAGTAGGTAGATAGGTGGGTAGGTAGGCAGGTAGGTAAGTAGACAGGCAAGTAGGTAGGTAGATAGGTAGGTAAGCAGGTAAGTAAATAGCTAGGTAGGAAGATAAGTAGATAGGTGAATAGGTAGATAGACAGGTAGGTAAGTAGGTAGATAGGTAGGTAGATAGACAGGTTAAGTAGGTAGATAGGCAGACAGGCAGGTAGATAAATAAATAGGCAGGTAGATAGGCAATAAATAGGTAGGTTGGTAGTTAGGCAGATATGTAGGTAGGTAGGTAGGTAGGCAGGTAGGTAGACAGGTAGACAAGTAGATAAGTAGGTAGGTAGATTGGTAGGGAGAAAGATAGGTAGGCAGGTAAGCAGGTAGGTAGATAGACAGGTAGATAGATAAGTAGGTAGATAGGTAGGTAGGTAGATAAGTAGGTGGTAGATAGGTAGGTAGGTAGATAGTAGATAGGTAGGTGGGTAGGTAGATAGGTGGGTAGGTAGCAGGTAGATAGGTAAGTAGGTAAGTTGGTAGGTAGGTAGACAGGTAGATAGGTAGATAAGGAAATAGGTAGGTCGATAGGCAGGTAGGCAGATAAGTAGGAAGATAGGTAGGTAGGTAGGTAGGTAGATAGGGAAGTGGGTGGGTAGACAGGTAGGTAGATCAAAAATAAATAAAAGAACATTCACAAAAACATAAAGAGCAGTTAACATTTTTTTTGTCTTTGTGGTTTTCTATAATTTTTAGGATTCTGTACTAACCATGAAATTAACTAAAGCATCCTATAATTAAGTAGAAAAAGTTGTATTTTAAATTTAATACAGAACACTCCAAACAACAACATCAACAGTTTCACTAGAGAAATACCGAGAGGGCAAGGGCATGGGGTATGGCTGTCTGTTGCAAGAATGAACAGTTGGTAAGTTTGAGTTGCAGCCCCTATATGATATAATTCTCTGAGACAATACTCTCCACAACACACACACACACACACACACACACACACACACACACACATTTCAATGAATAATCGTTGGGCTAGAAGCAAACAGAAGAAACATAATACTAGAAGATGCATTCCTACCAATGTACAGTTCCACCTTCGGGTTTTTTCTAAATATGTGGCTGTTTCCTCTACTGTAAGAAATACTGTACATTAGAACCCTTAAAATCATGTAAATTATTCCTGGGAGTCTTAAAAAATTCATATTATTTACTCCTGAGAGACCACAACAGCATCTTTCCAGACTGCACCACACCATTCTGTGAATCGAGGATTTTAATTTCTAGATGCCGCAGCAAGGCTTTGTGTTCAGATCAATAAGAGGAAATGAGCGACTGTGGTTTGCCTGCCTTTCACCAGACACCCCCCCCACCGACACTTACTCTCAGTCCTGAGTGTATCAAAACTCCATTTGTAAATTAAACCGGCTCGTCTGATGCAGAAACAAAGCTAAACCATGTCCAGGGCAAACCCCTCTTGGGGCGTCTTGTCAGAACCATGGGTCTCTCTTCCACTGCCATAATCCCTGGCCAGGGAGGAGACGTGCCAGAAATGAACTGGGCTTTACAGAATCCAGAGCTTCACACTCTGGATTGCTTTTTAAACAATTTCTTCTGTAATCCTAGCACTTTGGGAGGCTGAAGCGAGTGATTGCCTGAGCCCGTAGGTTCGAGACCAGCCCAGGCAACTTGGCGAGACCTTGTCTCTACAATAAATCAAAAAATTAACCAGATGTGGTAGCACGTGCCTATAGTTCTGGCAACTTGGAAGGCTGAGGCAGAAGGATCCCCAGAGCCCGGCAGGTCGAGGCCGCGGTGGCCAGGAGCGTGCCACTGCACTCCAGCCTGGATGACAGAGTGGGACTCCAACTCAAAAAAAAAAAAAATTCTTTTTAAAAACATTTTTTTGTCCCCTCTCTCCAACAATGCAGTTGCATTAAAAAAATAAAGCAAAAAATTTTAAAAGAGGCTGGGAGATAGATAGCCACAATCTTCAGTCAAATGTATTTTTTCCTTCTGACTCTACAAAATCAGACTTGGCATTGACTGTCATCGTCCCTTCTCCTCCCAGTTTAGTTACTCCTATTATTTTTAACTTTAAGATTATGACAGCAACACCTTATTATTACGGACTTGATGTAACTACACACTCTGAATGTGTGTTTAAAGAGGGCTGATGATTAATTTTTTTAGTCCAGCTGACTTCAGAATTGCATAACTGACCAAGTGATCCCTGGGCCAAGAATGTTTAATTGGAGACAATGCTTAGGAATCATAGACAAGCACAAATGCTTTTAAATATTCACTGAGGGAGCACTTACTACAGGAGCAGTTTTTTTGAACTTTGCGATCACGTCTCTTTCTTCTAAAGCCACAGGGATTTTCCTTAATAGCTGCCACATATCAAAAGCCTACTCTATGTCCCATGTCACCCACTCCAGATCTTTCCTCTCGTTGGGCAGGGCCCTATGGCGTTCCTCTCCAGGCCTGGAGAGCGACTTACCCCATCTGTGAGTCACGTGGACCATCCAGTTCCCAGCTCTTCCCTCTCTCCTTGGGGAAGCCCCACCGAGAGCCAAGTTCTCCTGTCAGCGCACCCCCAGCTGCACAAGTCGTGCTGGGGAGCAGGGACCAAGAGCCCGCTTGCCCACGGACACGGGGCCTGCACTCCAGCCGAGAGTCAGCGACCTCCCGAGTCTCCATCTGCTAGTTCTCTCATCTCATTTCTCCGCTGGCCTAGAGCCCGGTAGGAGAACGGGAGCTTCCCAAAGACCCCGACGACTTGGGCATCCGCCGTGAAGCTTAACTATAAGAGAAATTAGCTCAGCACCCCTGCAGGGACTGAGGAGAAGCATGGCTGGCTGGGAGCTTGGGCGTGCTTGACTAAGCCTGGGCCGCGAGAGTTTCCATCGTGAGCAACTCGCAGTGCTTACACTGGACATGGGAATCGTTTCTGACAGCCTGCAGCTACCTTGTCCCCGTCATGGAAACATCGGGTGTACAAACTGTGGACAAACGAATGGTGTACGTTAGCTTGAACTGTCACAATAGTCTAAAACAAAAAGTTGTATTTCATCCAATTTAAGTGCCTCTGAGTTTAAGACACACCATTATTTAACGTACCACCAAGACAGGAAAAATACATTGCCAATTAAATGACAACACACCTTTGCTTGTGAAACCCATCCAAGTTTCAGAGATGTTAAGATGTGAAGAAGAAAAAAATGAATCTTACAGCCAGCAAACTACGGTATTACAGCCCTATTTTTTATTTAAGGTAACAGAGGCTTGAAAAGAGTGACTTGTCCAAGATCAAGCACGGAGAAAACGGTGAAGTCATCCATCTGCCTCCCAAGTGCACACTGCCCAGCAGGCACTACAAGGTTTTAGACAGAAGCTCTATTTCAACATCAAGCATTCCATGTTTGTTAATCGCTGTGGACTCAGCACTGGGCTAAGCTCTCTGGAGACTCGGATAATTTCAAATCAGGACTCTTTTTTGAATTCAGTGAACTTTCGATCAATTTGATGACTCAGGAAAGATACATAAAACTTTAAGAACAACTTTTAAGAGCATATAATTAACTGTTGAAATATACAGCACAGGCTAAAACACTGTCATTTTCAGAGTAGAGTGGGATCAGTTCCGAGGTGGTCAAAGAAAGCTTCGTTAAAGAGAGAGAGAGAAGCAGAGTCTTTGGGAAGGCACTCAAGCCATGAGTTAGGATCCAGAGGCCTGAGATGGAATGGTGAAGAATAACAACTGCCATCATTGACTGGGCACCTCCGAGACCCATGCCTTCCAGAATGTGGCCCGTGTACCCCCAACCATGTACACACACACACTCCCCGGCCTTGGACAGTCTCCCCAGCTCTGGGCCCGGTCATCTCCCCTCTGTCCATCACGACAGCCTTCAACACATCCTCTGTGTGTTGTGCGGGACCCCCAGACCTGACTGGGCTCCTACTAGACACTCCCACAGCAGTGCATTACTCTGTTTCTCTCTCTGTCATTGTGTGCAAGTACTTATGTCCAGGCCTATAGCTGTTTAGAGTTACATGTCCCTTAAACCCAGCCATTCTATGACAGTAGGGACCGTCGGCGCACTCTGCTCCCTGCCAGCAGGACTGACTCCTAACAGGAGCTCCATCAGCGGCTGGCCGGGACTGTCTTGACCCAGCAGTCACAAACCTTATCTCAGTTCATTCTCACTCCGACGCTGTCAGGTTAACACCATCATTTCCCCATAACACACAGTGAGGAAACTAAGGCTTAAAGAGACCGATTAACTTACCCCGATTCCACAACAGAGAAGGCAACATTTCAGCCAGGTGTGCCTGACACCAAGGGCCATATGGCAACCGTCAGGTCACAACCTTCTTCTGCTCATGAACACAGGCACGGAGGCAGGAACAAAATGTCATGTCGGGGCAGAGAGGCTTGCCTGGCAACAGGGAATCACTCACATGCAGCAGATTCAAACTAAACACTCCATGAGGACCTGCCACATGCCGGACCCAGAGCTGAGTATCCTTGGCATGAGTTACCTAATTGATTCTCTCAAGGACCCCGGGGGTGTGGGCCTGTTATCTCTACCCTATGATGAAGTCATAGACAGAGGAGCGGAGTCACATGCCCAGCACACAGCTGGTGAGCAGCAAAGCCAATGTGACAAGCCGTAGGTCTGGGCATCGTTGCAACCACCGTGGATTTTAGAGGATTTGGGAGCATGATTTTTGGAGACCTTTTTTTGTGTGTTGGTTTCCTGGCCCTGTTCCCCAATCCGAGTGCTGTCTTTGACCAATCGGCATTAACAAGTGTCAGTTTCCAACCTTTTATGACCAATCCTGATCTTCAGCAAAGGGATTTTGACCACAGCCTGATAACATTTAACTGCAACACTGATGGATACTTAGAAGGAACAGCAGAGAGAAAGGGAAGACCAAAGATACTCAGTTCTTTGTTTCTGTGATAGACCAGAGTATGATAGACTCTAAATCCATCCAATTTGCTGCGAAGTTCATAAATTTTGTCCTTTGTGGCTAAGATTCCATTGTGTATATGTACCACTTTTCTTTTTTGTCCAGTCCACTTTCGATGGACAGCACAGTTCGTTCCATGGTTTTGCTATTGTGAATAATGCTGCAATAAACAAACATGTGCAGGCAGAAAAAAAAAGAAAGAAAGAAAAGAGAAAAAGAAGACCAATAGCAATGCACAGATCCAGCATCAAACACTGTGTCGAACGGGTGTATGTGCAGATTGTGTCCAAATCGGGGGTGGCCTTCAAGGCGAATTACGTGGCTCATTGCTGGGGCAAGCCAGAGTCGGAAGGGCCAGATTAAGAACCAGCTCTTTCCCCAGGAGATTGGGTATCATCTTCCCAGCATGTATTCTAAAACATCAGCGTCAGCCCATCCGCGACACAAATGTAGATCTCGATACAGGATGTCAAGCATCTTCAGGCTGTGGTTATCAGCAGAAAGAAAGATCCCCAAAGGTCCCATCATTAAATGGAGGCCTGCTGCACCTGTTCTGTCCTCCGGGGGTCCAGGCGTCTGATCCGCAGCTCTAGATGAAGGACTGCGGGGACAGGGGACAGTGTGACTGAGGGTTGGGAAACCCAGGTGCTGGCCCACTCTGCTGTCCACCAGTTCAGTGACCTTGGACCGATCTTACGGTGGCAAAGAATCTCCACGGTCTGTTAGTCCAGATGCTTCACTGGTGTTTGAATCCCTTTAATGACAAGACAGCTGCGTGACAAGTTGTGGGCTGGTATTTCAGAGTGAAGAGAGGGATGTCAGGGGGCCACTGTGGGTTTAGGAAACACCTGTCTTACCCTCTGACGGTGGTCCACGCTAGGCAGGATTTTAGAGGTCCTTATTACTGTTTGGGCCAAGAGAAGGGGCTGGCAGGGAATGCAGATCCATGTACTGCTTCTCTCTTTGAGGACCTGCTGGGGCATGCACGCGCTGGCCACGGAGGCGGAAAGTGGGCTCAGTGGCGGCACCCTCAGTTTGGCTCTTCCAACTCCAGCTTGCCCTGGCAATGAGCCACACAATTTGCCTTGAAAGGCCACCCCCTAATTTGGACACAGCCTATACATAAACCAGGTCAACACAGTGTGTGTAAAGTTGGCTTACGCTGTGCACTCCAGCAAAAGAGAAGGCGTGACTGTCACGGCCCCTCCATCAGTCCTGAGGACCTTGGAGGAGGAGTCACGACCCAAGGGCTGGAGGCTGGAGGAGCCTGAAGGCTGGGAGGCAGCTGGCTCTCAGCAAGGCTGGGGAGGAGAGAGAGAGGACCCTGACCCACCTCCCTGCAGAGAGTTAGCCACGACTAGTTAAGGTGAAGTGGCCACGTCGGGTTCCAAATTCTCAAAATGGAAAGATGAGTCCTTGACATAAGTGACTTGCTTGTAGGGTGGGGAGAAGAAAACCGCTTAAAATGTGGAAGTTTTGGTTGGGCTCAGTGGCTCGGCCTGTCATCCAGCACTTTGGGAGGCCGAGGCAAGTGAACTGACTGAGCCCGCGGGTTCGAGACCAGCCAGGGCAACTTGGCAAGACCTTGTCTCTACAGTAAATCAAAAAACTATCTGGGCATGGTAGCACGCACCTGTAGTTTGGCTACTTGGCAGGCTTAGGTGGAAGGATCACCGGCGCCCAGCAGGTCGAGGCTGGGGTGAGCGTAAGCAGGCCACGGCACTCCAGCCCAGGCAACAGAGTGAGACTCCACCTCAAAAAAAAAAATGTCGAACCTTTAAAACAACGTGTTTCATAGACAAGGTTCAGCTATACAGAAACAGACGGTCGAAGTCTATAGTCTGCATCTAACAAATGAATGAAGCTGATCTGATAGCACGGCTGTGGTGTTGGTGTCTATGGACCGGTGGAAGGCCACACGCTGTTTTCAGGTGCACCAGGGGCCGGCGCTGGAGCCTCAGTCAATGCTGCCACCGAGCACACTTTCTGCCTCCGTGGACAGCGCGTGTGTGCACCAGCACGAGCGTTTCCTGCCAGCCCCTTCTCTTGACCCAAACGGTAATAAGGAGCTCGCAGCCTGGCTAGTGTGTAGCACCATTAGAGTTAAGGCAAGTGTTTCCTACATCCACTGTGGCCCCATGACATCTCTCTCTTCGGTCTGTGAAATACCAGCCCTACAAAACCACCAAGCACAAGCACTTCACTGTCACAGCCTGCAGCAAATGCACAATCTCGCCTAGATGACAGCAAGGACTTCCGGCAGGGCCCCAGCTTCCAACCATCCCTACACACGCCCAAGCCAGTCTCCATGTCACTGCTACAGGAATCTTTCTGAAATATATCTAGACCTCACTCCCCCTGCTTAAAGTCCCTGAGAGCTCCCCAAAGCCTATAGCATGAGCTTTCATGAGTGCAATCAACAACCACTCTCGGCCGGGTACGGTGGCACACACCTATAATGCCAGCACTTTGGGAGGCTGAGACAGGAGGATTGTTTGAGCCCAGGAGTCCAAGATGAGCCTGGGCAACAAAGTGAGACCTTATGTCTAATTTTTTTTTAATTTATTTTTTTTGAGTGGGAGTCTCACTCCGTCGCCCAGGCTGGAGTGCAATGGCACGCTCAAGGCCACCCCAGCATCGACCTACTGGGCTCTGGCGATCCTTCCGCCTCAGCCTTCCAAGTAGCTGGAACTACAGGCGCACACTACCATGCCCAGCTAATTTTTTATTTTTTACTGTAGAGTCGAGGTCTTGCCAAGTTGCCCGGGCTGGTCTCGAACCCACGGGCTCAAGCAATCCACTCGCCTCAGCCTCCCAAAGTGCTGGGATGACAGGCTGAGCCACCGAGTCGGGCCTAATTTAAAATTAAAATTAAAAAATACAATCACTCTCGGCCACCCCCGACCAAGGTCCTTAGCCATTTCCTGAGCACGCGATAATGCCCTTCTACCCCTCTGGGCACCCACTTCACTTCCTATAGCTGGACCCTTCTTCCCCTCCACCCACCACAAACCTCTACAGCACCAGGCTGGATAACACCTTTTTGGAAGGCTTCACCAACTATTTCACAAGAGCTACATGTGAAGGGACCAAAAAAACCCTGGAATTTACTTATAAAAATTGTGTGCAGTACTTTTTATTTGATACTATACACCTGTCGAGACATTCTTCCCACTGCGCAAAACAGTGTTTGAACTTGTCCATCTGGATGCCTTTTAGTGCTTCTGCTGTTTTTTTGTTTCACCTTGTCCACATCGCCAAAACACTTCCCCTTGAGGACTTTCATCATCAGGGAAACAAACAAACAAAAGGTCATTCGGGGCAAGATCGGGTGGATAGGGAGGGCAGGGCACAGGGGTCATGCCGTTTTTGATCAAAACCTGCTGAACACTCAGCGCGGTGTGGGCAGCTGCACTCGTGAACCATGAAATGGGCAGGCATGTTGAAAGCATCCCCCGCAAAACGCACTGAAGCCAAACGCAGCCTCTCCTGACAACGCTCGCTGGTCCATGAATGCTGATGGATTCCTAGAACACTTACCTAGCGGGGGACGCCTGGACTACAAGGGGCCGCCCTCCAAAAGATAATTCCAGTTTTTTTGGGCCCCCCTCGTATTCAGCCCAGCGGAAGGCAGTTTAGTGCCGTCGTCAACAGGGCAGACACGGGAGCGAGCACCACATCCTTACGGCCTTGGGAACATTATTCAACGTCTCTGGGCCTGTTTCCCCATCTTTAAACAGGAACCACCGCCCAGCTGCCCAACACAGGCCAAGCAAAGATTAAACTGGCAGATCCCTGCGAAGTGCTCAGCGCAGGGCCTGGCGTATGGAGAGCATCCTGTAAGTTCCTGTGTTCCCCAGACTCTGCTCCTGCCTCTCTGATGTGCTACTGTGTTGGGCTCCATTGTTTCTCCATCTGCTTTCTACAACACACGCAAGCTTTGCAAAGGCAGGTCTTGGCCGGGCGTCACCTGCCCTTTCGCCTCCGTCCCTAGCTCGGTCTGGCACACCGAGCTATCAGCGTCTGCATCACACGTGCAGCGGGATTGAGGGGGTGAGGCCGGGAGCGGGCTGGCTCAGGCCCCATCCATGGAGCGCAGGGAAGTTCAGAAAAGGGTTCTAGGGCCCAGGTCTCCAGATGAACTCGCTGGCCCTCGGCACCATCCTCCGTCCCCTGGAAAGAGGCTGCTTCCCCACGGCCATGTGGGTCCCTGAAATGGAGGAGGAGACCTGCGTCCTCCCTCTGCATCACCCCTCACGTGCTTGAAACGCACAACACAAAGAGCAAACCTCAATATGGCAACTTCGTAAACAGACCCTAGCTCAGCTAGGCAATGCCAAGGCCCACCAATAACAGGGCATGTTGGCCGTGCGCACCCTTGACACGATGTGATCGCAACGATGTCCTATCTCTGTAATCTTCATCTCAGAGATCCGCAGCCCCCTCTAATCATGAGAAAACCTCAGAAGCATCCCCACAGGGGACCACGCGACAGAACGCCTGGGCAGCACTCCTCGGAGCCATCAGGGTCACCAGAAACAA
>CAUYQG010066443.1:0-10136 GCA_963574415.1 Tarsius wallacei | reverse complement strand
AACTAGACCCAAAGGGCAAGTAAATGTTGGGTCCACGGCCCTCCCTGATCCCTAACGCTCAGTGGGCCTCCGTGGACCAATTACATCTAGAGCCAGTTTGAAAGGATGTGGCCCAGTCCAGGATACAGGCTGGGTTCTTAGGAATGTAGCCCCGTCCAAAGTACATGGTGGGCCACTTCTCGGAATGGCTGATTACAATCTCTTAACAAAATGGCTGCTCTAAAATCTAATTTTCTATATATCTATACTAAACTTAAACCTATGATTCTAATTTAAAAAAGGGCTTGCAATTATATTAAGGTGCTCGAATGTGACCTGAATTTGAACAGCTTGTATAAGGGCCAAAACCGCAGTCTGTGAGAAACGGGAGCAATGAATTCTCAAAGCTAACCATGTCTGTTGTAGTTTCAGAGCCTCATGCTTAGATCATCAGAGTTCTTTCTGGCTAAATATGCCAATTATTAAAGAGGGAGGGAATGGTGTCTATGGCTCCCGAAAACTTCCTAGTGGTCTTGGGGTCCACAGCCCTCCCTGATCCCTAATGCTTAGTGGGCCTCTGTGGCCGGCTCCCAACAAGTAAAGGCCTGACCTAGGTTTGTATCATTCTTATAAATAAAATGCTAATGATTCTTGGTCTTTATTGGTAAAATGTTCTAATGTTAGAAGTACATTATTTCTTCCAAAAGCCAACCTAAATCATGCCTCACCATCTAGTATTTGTTCTATGGGGTAAAATTTGAGACTTCTACTTGGAAGTTAAAATATAACTGCTTTTATAGAACTGAAGTCTCCTAAACTCACTGTGGTGGCAGCTTCATTATCCTGGTCTGTTTGGAGCAGTAGCGCACAGTGTCGCAGGCAGGCGTCCGGCTCATCCTGTGCCAGGTATAACCGTGCCAATTCCAACAAGATCTACAGAGCAAAAGGCAGAGTAGTCAGACACTGTTTTGGAATAAAACGTGAATGAGGAAAAGATCTGAACACTGATAAACTTTAGGTGGCCAAAAGTTACTTCAATCAAAACGCCAAGTATGATACACAAAAATTCTATAGACAGGCCTATCTCTATGTTCTCTTTGACTAGAGGAAAAACAAAAAGTCACTTGAAAAGCAGAGACATAAGGTATTGTGGAAGGAGTATTGATCTTAAACCCAGGAGATGGGAATCTAGTCCCAGCTTTTCCATGAGGGGGCCTGGTTGAGCCCCTTTACCTCTCTAAACTGCTTTCTCTCTTGCAAAGTAAAAAACTTCTGGCACATCATCTTTAAGGTATGCTTCAGATTTAAAACTAGGATTCCAATTCCTTTAGCCATCACTGAAAATGTACCTGTTTGGCTATACCTTACTAAAGGCAGTTTCTGCCCTTTATCTGAAAGAACTATATTAATAAAAATGTTTGATTTTAATCCTTAAATTCTAGAATATAATTGTCTTTTGTTCTGCATCACTTAAGTAAGTGCTTAGCCATTAATTAGAGTATTTTTAAAAATTAATCATGTATCCAGGCTTCTGAAATCTTGACAGGGTAACATTTTCATTTATATAGCCAGTCATGTATATACGTATATGACACATCTATTCTCACACTGTGCCACATGAGATTACAGATTTGGTCTAGTCATTTTTGTATCCTTAGTACCAAGACTGAAATACAGAATGTACAGGGGCTGTTTAGCAAACTGAATTGAATCATTTAAATGCAGATATTTATTTGTAAATTAGAAATTGTCTTAAAGTGACTAGTATAGATATTAAAAACAAAGAGCTTGCCAAGTTTACTTTACATTACTTTTTCTATTATAAATTTTAGACTCTAATACTCTTAATTTAAAGCATCATAAAAAGTATTTTGAAAGTTTTCTAGAAACAATATTAATTTTTCTAACTTGCATTTTTGTTATAGAAAATTTTCAAAATCCTCTATTATAAAAAAGCTGGTAAGAATTTTACATTTGGGGAAATTAAGTGACATCTGGAATAAAAGGTACTTAAAATTTTATAAAGGTTCTGACCTTATTATCTGTTACACAATGAGCTAGAGCCTCTCTATAAAACTTAATTGCTTTCTCATAGTCTCGCTGAGCAACAGAATGTTTTGCAATCTCTGCACAAATTTCTGCTGCTAAATGTTTCTGTGTAGAAACTGCATCTGGCTGTTCCATCTGAACACGTTTTAGTACCCGAGCTTGTAATTCTCGAGCCTAGGAAAAAAAAAGATAAAAGGAATTCAAAAAAGGAATAAAGACAGGAAATAAAATACTTCTCAGTAACTCACACATAGCATAATTTTACAGACGCTTCACTTAGACATTATGGGCCCTTGATCTAGCAAAGTCTGATCCAAGGAAAATGTTTTAAAATTTCAAACATGTACTTGTATACAAATGGAGCATGTTTTGAGGAGGACCCCAAAAGCCCTAGAATTATCTTTTGGAGAGCAGGCCACTTGTAGTACACTTGGAATTTGTTCCTCCAAGTCAAACAGTCAAACCATAGTTTTTACCTGGATGTTTTGAGAAGGTTGGTCCTGAGTTATGGCAAACAGGTGATTGGTTCTTCTTCCATGACAACACACCTGCCCATGCCACACTGAGTGTTCAACAGTTTTTTATCAAAAACGGCATGACCCGTGACCTACTCTACCTATTCATCCAATCTCACCCAAAGCCACATATTTTTTGTTTTCCTGGGTGAAAAAGTCAAGGGAAATGTTTTACAGATGTGTAAAAAGTGAAATAATAAATGACAGAAGCATTTAAAAAGGTATCAAAATTGACAGTTCAAAAACTGTTTTGAGCAGCGAAAAAAGTGTCTCAATAGGTGTACTACATCAAACGGAGAATACTTTGAAGGTGGCTGAGATTTAAACATGTAAGAATAAGTACATAATTTTTTATAAATAAATTCCTGGGGTTTTTTTGGGTCCCCCATTGTACATCTTTCCAAATAAATACTGTACCATTATTGAGTCTTTTCCCACTATTATAAGGGTGTACAGGAAACTCACTATGGAGGAAATGCAACCATAAAACAAATACTTGGGAAAGCCATCAAGATGCAATAATATAATAATTAAAAATTAAAAATGAGCCGGGCTCGGTGGCTCAGCCTGTAATCCCGCGCCTTTGGGAGGCTGAGGTGAGTGGATAGCCTGAGCCCGCGGGTTCGAGACCCGCCTGGGCAACTTGGCAAGACCTCATCTCTACAATAAATCAAAATTAGCTGGGCGTGGTAGCGCGCGCCTGTAGTTTCAGCTACTTGGAAGGCTGAGGCAGAAGGATCACCAGAGCCCAGCAGGTCGAGGCTGCGGTGGCCGGGAGCGGCCACTGCACTCCAGTCTGGGTGACAGAGTGAGACTCCAACTCAAAAAATAAATAAATAAATAAATAAATAAGTAGGGACTCACGTCAAATTAAGAAACTTCTTTATATAACATATAATGCCTTTATAAAAGCAATTAGCTAAAATTTGTGTTGACAAGATCCTGGAGATGGAATTTATTATACACCAAGGAATTGTATTTAGGATTATTTATTATACACCAAGGAATTGTATTTAGGATTATTTTTCCTCTTTAAAAAAAATTATCCTACTGTCTACCCTCACTTCAGTTAAAAAAGAGAAATTAACCTTTGGAAGATGATATGTTGGCATAACACCATGTATTTATATTAACCTTTGAAAGATGATATGTTGGCATAACACTTAATGTATTAATTTATAGTTTCCTTCCAAACTATCTTAAAACCATCAGATAGTGTAAACTCTCGCTCTCTTTTTTTTTTTTTTGAATTGAAGTCTCACTCTGTCACCCAGGCTAGAGTGTAGTGGCATGCTCATGGCCACTGCAGCCTCGACCTACTGGGTTCAGGTGAATCTTCTGCCTCAGTATTCCAAGTAGCTGTAACTACAGGCACCACACCTGGCTAATGTTTTTGATTTATTGTTGAGATGAGGTCTCACCAAATTGCCCAGGCTGGTGTTGCACCCATGGGCTCAGGCAGTCCTCTCACCTCGGCTTCCCAAAGTGCTGGGATTATAGGTATGAGCCACTGCGCCTGGCCTAAACTCTCTTTATTGGACTAAAAATGACTTCAGTAAGAAAGTAGGTTTCTCTCACCATTACCTGACATAGTTTGTCTATATGTTTAGAAAATATTAAAATATTTTACCAGAAGGCACAAATCCACAAAAAAATTTTTGAAACATTAAAAAAATTATACAAAAAAGGGACTGAAAGATGACAACAGAAAATCTTTCTGCTACATTAGTCATCTTCTATCCCTTTTCTTTCTTTCACCTTCTGGAAAAAACTGTGGGAATTGAGCTCAGTTTTAGAAGTTCTTAGAAGTAACAGTTAAGCCGAGTAGATAGACCCTTTCCCACCAGAGTTTTATGCTGTTAAAGATCCTTCTAGGGATCTGACTTAGCTGAACATTCTTTTCCTGTGGTTCTTGTCATTATTTCTTTGTACGTTAGAAGAGAATTGTCATAACAGAAGCACACCTTACCGTTTTGTCTCTGGTGACATTGTGGGATTGTGGAAAGAACAATGGACTTCAAATCAGAAGACCTTGACTTTAAAATGCACTAGCTGTTTTGGCCAGGCGCAGTGGCTCATGCCTGTAATTCCAGTACTTTGGGAAGCCGAGGTCAAAGGATCACTTGAGCCCAGGAATTTGAGATCAGGCTGGGCAACATAGTGAGACCCCGTCTCTAACTAAGAAAATAAATAAATAAAAAAAGACAGCTCTCCTGACTGTGAATCACTTGGTCTCTACTGAGACTGTCTCGTAATGTATGAAATAAGGGAAAATATACTTGTTCTGCCAACTGACAGGCTATTGAAAGAATCAAAATAATATAATTCATAGTAAATGCCTTTAAAATTGGCAAAGTATTGTATATGTTTAAGTTACTGACTTTTTAAGACCAAGACTACTCTTTCTAAATTTTTCTTTTTTTTTTTTTCTTTTTTTTAGTCAAGGTCTCACTCTGTCGTCCAGATTGGAGTGCAGTGGCATGCTCACGGCCACCACAGCTTCAACTTGCTGGACTCAGGTGATCCTTCCATCTAAACCTTCCAAGTAGCTGGAACCACAGGCATGTGCTACCACACCCGGCTAATTTTTTGATTAATTGTAGAAGAGAGGTCTCACCAAGTTGCCCAGGCTGGTCTTGAACCCCTGGACTCAACAATCCTCTCATCTCTGCCTCCCAAAGTGCTGGGATTATAGGTATGAGCCACCGCACCTGGCATTTCTAGATTTTTTTTTAAAAGATATTTCTTAATTTCTACCTCTCATCAATTCTCTAAATCTATATGCTTACTATAGAGTTTAAAGCTCTTGGAAGAGGAAATAATTTCATTCCTAATGAAATTCTAATAGCTCTTTTTTTTTTTTTTGAGTCAGAATCTTGCTGTTGCCCAGGCCGGAGTAGTGGCATGCTCACGGCCACTGCAGCCTCACTTGCTGGGCTCAGGCAATCCTTCTGCCTCAGTCTTCCAAGTAGCTGGAACTATAGGTGCACGCCACCACAGCCAGCTAAGTTTTTTATTTATTGTAGAAATGAGGTCTCACCAAGTTTCCTAAGCTGATCTCAAACCTGTGGGCTCAGGTAATCCTCTCACCTTAGCCTCCCAAAGTGCTGGGATTACAGGTGTAAGCCACTGCACCCGGCACTTCAATAATAGCTCTTATAATAAGAAACAAATCATTTGACTAGGTTTTTAGAAGTTCTTTAAGAAGTAAGAAGGGAGCCAGACTCGGTGGCTCAGCCTGTAATCCCGCACCTTGGGAGGCTGAGGTGAGTGGATTGCCTGAGCCTGCGGGTTTGAGACCCGCATGGGCAACTTGACGAGACCTCATCTCTACAATAAATCAAAAAATTAGCCGGGCGTGGTAGCGCATGCCTGTAGTTCCAGCTACTTGGAAGACTGAGGTGGAAGGATTGCCAGAGCCCAGCAGGTCGAGGCTGCGGTGGCCGGGAGTGGCCACTGCACTCCAGTCTGGGCAACAGAGTGAGACTCCAACTCAAAAAAAAAAAAAAAAAAAAGAAGTAAGAAGAGGTCTCTTGAATTCTGTGTTTTTTCTCTAACATAATATCTATAAAGAACTCAAGGAAAACATATGAATATATTGTGCTGCACCTGCCTAATGCTAAACAGAGTTCTGTCCTTATAAAGTAGATCCTGAGAATGGAAATGTGAAAATATAAGGAAGCACAATTTAACAGAAAGTAGTGTGGTTTATATGTCAATAAAACTTCATTTAATCTTAGAATTTGTGAGAGAAAATGTATGAATCAAGAAAAAAGAAACTTAAATTTCACAAAGCCTTTCACAAAGTTCTGAAACAAGTTTGGAATTTTTTTTTTTTGAGTCAGTCTCACTGTGTTGCCCAGGATGGAATGCGGTGGCATGCTCACAGCCACCTCAGTCTCAACCTGCTGGGCTCAGGTTATCCTTCTTCATCAGCCTTCCAAGTAGCTGGAACTACAGGCACATGCCACCACGCCCTGCTAATTTTTTGATTTATTGTAGAGATAGGTCTTGCCAAGTTGCCCAGGCTGGGCTTGAACCCATGAGTTCAGGCAGTCCTCTCACCTTGGCCATCCAAAGTGCTGGGATTATAAGCATGAGCTGCCACAGGTGACCTTATTATTTTTTTTTTTTTTTGTTGGGGTCTTACTCTGTCACCCAGGCTGGAGTGTGGTGGCACAATCATGGCTCACCGCAGCCTCAACCTCCTGGGCTCAGACTATCGTCTGCCTTGGCCTCCTGAGTAGCTGGGACTATAGGTGCTCACCACTGCACCTGGCTGATTTTTAAATCTTTTCTGTAGAGGCAATGTCTTTGTGTGGTTGCCCAGGCTGGTCTCAAATTCCTGGCCTCAAGTGATCTTCTCACCTTGGCCTCCCAAAATGCTGGAATTATAGGCGTGAGCTACCACACCCATCCAAGTTTGGCTTTTATATGTGTTTTTGTCGTATAAGTCTATTTTGCCTGATATTGGTATAGCCACTCCGGCTTTCTCTTGGTTACTGTTTGCATGGCACATCTTTCTATATAACAGTGTCATTTGAGTTAGTAACAACAAATTTCAATAGTATATGAAAACCTTGCTCCATTCCAGCTCCTTCCCTCCCTCTGCTTGCTCTGTCATGCATATCCCCTCTTTAAACACCCTAGGTGCATCAACTTAGTTTTATAAGGATTGCTTCAATGCAGTTGTCTTGCTTTCCTCCTAGGCAGAGGAGGGTGGGAATTGCACACATTAAAATATCACAACATAGGCTGAATGGGGTGGCTCAAGCCTATAATCCCAGCATTTTGGGAAGCTGAAGTGAAAGGATTGTTTGAGCCTGTGGATTCGAGACCAGCCTAGGCAACATGGTGAGACCTCATCTTTACAATAAAAATCAAAAAATTAGCCGGTCATGGTAATGCATGCCTATGGTTCCGGCTACTTGGAATACTGAGGCAGAAGGATCACCGGAGCCCAGCAGGTCAACGCTGGGGTATCCCTGAGCGTGCCACTGCTCTCCAGCCTGGGTGACAGAATGAGATTGCAACTCCAAAAAAAAAAAAAATCACAGCACTTGGTTGGGCACAGTTGCTCACACCTGTAATCCCAACACTTTGAGAGGTAGAGGCGAGAGGATTGTCTGAGCCCACGGGAACGAGACCAGCCTAGGCAACTTGGTGAGACTTCGTCTCTACAATAAATCAGAAAATTAGCTGGGCGTGGTGGCGCACACTTGTAGTTTCAGCTACTTGGAAGACTGAAGCAAAAGTATCTCCTGCGCCTATCAGATTGAAGCTACAGTGGCCGTGAGCGTGCTATTGTGCTCTAGCCTGGACACAGAGTGAGACTCTGACTAAAAATAAATAAATAAATGTATATATATATCACAATCCTCACTGTGTTTAAGGAGGTTCAGCCATTTTTCCTAATTTGAGTACTTCTCGGTTAATGCAAGCCATTATTTAATTTCCAAAATTTTGGGAAAAACTTTATTTTTAACCACTTTTGTACTTGTTGTTTACATGAAGCAGGTTCTTGGTGATCCCTTATCCCTCATTCTAGAAGGGAACATCCTCTCCATGTGATTTTAAATCTAGTTTCTACATCATGATTACATTATCAGGGGCTGAGGACTGGTTAAAACAGGAAGACAAGGAGCAAGAATGCCTGAGCAATGATCTTGAAGAATTGATGGCAATAAGTCAGAATGCGCTAGACACAGCAAGAATGGTATCAGGGTCAAAACTAGATGTAATATTTTTGGTTGGTCCCCTTCTCCCGTTCTGTTTTTTAAGACGATCTAGAAAAGCCTTGTAAAGTATACCTAAAATGCTGAAGGGGATAAAGAGACTTACAAGCAAGGGCAGGCTACTTGGAAGACTGAAGCAAAAGTATCTCCTGCACCTATCAGATTGAAGCTACAGTGGCTGTGAGCGTGCTGTTCTAGAAAGAAATGCTGTGAGAACTTCTACCCAAAATTCATGAAATTATAAAGGTTTTGTATTGAGGACATCAATTTTATTTTTATTTATTTATATGAGTTGGAGTCTCATTCTGTTGCTTAGACTAGAGGGCAGTAGCATGCTCACAGCCACTGTAACCTTGACCTGCTGGACTCAGGTGATCATTCCGCCTCAGCTTTCCAAGTAGATGAAACTATAGGCACACGCCACCACGCCCAGCTAATGTTTTGATTTACTGTAGAGATGAGGTCTCACCAAGTTGCCCAGGCTGGTCTCGAACCCATGGGCTCAGGCAGTCCTCTCACCCCGGCCTCCCAAAGTGCTGGGATTATAGGTATGAGCCACTGCACCTGGCCAGAGGACATCAATTTTAAACTTAATTCTGACCAGGCTCGGTGGCTCAGCCTGTAATCCCGCGCCTTGGGAGGCTGAGGTGAGTGGATTGCCTGAGCCCGCGGGTTCGAGACCCACCTGGGCAACTTGGCGAGACCTCATCTCTACAATAAATCAAAAAATTAGCCAGGCGTGGTAACACGCGCCTGTAATTCCAGCTACTTGGAAGGCTGAGGTGGAAGGATCGCCGGAGCCCAGCAGGTCGAGGCTGTGGTGGCCGGGAGCGGCCAATGCACTCCAGCCTGGGCGACAGAGTGAGACTCCAACTCAGAAAAAAAAAAAAAAAAAAAGATGTTTCTTAATCAATAAAATACTTCATAAACGTCTTTATAAAGATTGTGGGCTAATGAGCACTGTCCCGGATTTACAGGTGAGCAAACAGCCTCAGGCGTGGAAGGCTCCCTCCGGCTCTGGTAGCTCTCGGCGGGCCGGACTCCAACCTATGGGCCCTGGGCTCCTGGAGGCAGGATGGCAGTGGAGCCAGGATGTGTGGAGTCAGGTGACCTTATCATCGGGAGAGGCTTGAACAGGTCACCAACTTGGCAGAGGGGCTAAGGCCCCGGAGTGATGCCCCTGGCTCGCCCCAGTCCCAGTGGTGCCAGCACTAACCCTCCGGTGCCTCTGGCCTAGCTCCTGTTCACAGCCTCCTGGGGCCTCCCCTGGACCTCCACTAGTGTCAGCCATCTGCCCCCTGTCTCTCCTTTGCTTCCATAGGAAATTCTTCCGTGGGCGGGTGAGACTTCACGATCGAAGCCACTTGATCTGGGAATAGTTGGATTTTTCGTAGGCCGAGAAGCTGACATTTCCTGGCTATGTCCTCCCCCAGGAACACATTGTCTTATTAATTCTCACTAAATAACTCCTTCATCGGGCATTCCCTCTTTTAGTACACATGGGGGAAGGAGCTCAGCCTTAAGCGACTCTCTAAGAGCAAAGATGAGTCTGCAGTCCTCACCAAGTCCTCCTGGATGGCAGCGAGGGTGCTCCCTGGCTGGTAAACGACTGGGGTGGGGAACCCTGAGGCAGCTTCTGTGTGGACCACAGTCCAGGTGTGCATGCTGGCCACTTCCAAGTCCAACCGGAGTTAAATATTTTTTTTTTTTTGAGTCGGAGTCTCACTCTATCGCCCAGACTGGAGTGCAGTGGCAAGTTCATGGCCACCGCAGCTTCGACCTGCTGGGCTCAGGCTGTCCTTTCACCTCAGCCTCTCAAGTAGCTAGGAGGCGCATGTCACCATGCCTGGCTATTTTT
>CAUYQG010066442.1:0-13081 GCA_963574415.1 Tarsius wallacei | reverse complement strand
TATTTATTTATTTATTTATTTTTGAGTTGGAGTCTCACTCTGTTGCCGAGACTGGAGTGCAGTGGCCGCTCCCGGCCACCGCAGCCTCGACCTGCTGGGCTCCGGCGATCCTTCCGCCTCAGCCTTCCAAGTAGCTGGAACTACAGGGGCGTGCTACCACGCCCAGCTAATTTTTTGATTTATTGTAGAGATGAGATCTTGTCACGTTGCCCAGGCTGGTCTCGAACTCCTGGGATCAGGCAACCCTCTTGCCTCTGCCTCCCAAAATGCTGGGATTATGAGCATGAGCTACTGCATCCACCCCGAGTAATTTTATTTTATTTTTTATTATTTATTTATTTATTTATTTATTTTTTGAGTTGGAGTCTCACTCTGTCGCCCAGCCTCGACCTACTGGGCTCCAGCGATCCTTCCACCTCAGCCTTCCAAGTAGCTGGAACTACAGGCGCGTGCTACCACGCCCGGCTAATTTTTTTATTTTTATTGTAGAGATGAGGTCTTGCCAAGTTGACCAGGCAGGACTTGAACCCGTGGGCTCAGGCAATCCACTCACCTCAGCCTCCCAAAGCACGGGATTACAGGCTGAGCCCCCGAGCCCGGCCTGAGCAATTTTAAAAAGAATTTTAAGAGCAGTTTCTGGCTACAGAACCTGAGACACTGGCCATGTGTGTTGGGATATTTGTGGGTAGGGGAGGGAAGCTCTACCAAGCAGATTGCAAAGCAATAAATGGATGTATGTAGGGAATAATACCTACCTTGTGATATTATTGAGAGAAATAAATGAAGTGATTGTGTATGTGGACTTAATATAGTAAGAAAATAACTACAGTTATTACTGTCTTCCTGGCCATAAGAATGAACATGCTTTCACTACTAAGTGAACGGGAAGGAGGCAGGTAGGTGATGTGCTCACAGTTCCTCATCCATCCAGGCTTAACTAGGCTAGAAGAGGAAGCCCTTGTGCCCCTGTGTCTGACTGGCTGTCCTCCACACCAAGCACCTGGTTGTCTGGAACAAACTACATGAGGGCCTGAATATTTCATTCTTATCTGGAATCCTTGCTAGATGAAGAAATTGCATAACAGCTGTCAATCATCATGGGCTTGTTAGCCTTTGCCAGTTTGGCAAAAATTAAGGCAATTTTATGGACATCATGAGGTCTGCTTTGCACACTGTGTGCTTATAGTAAGTTGTGATTTTAAAAATCCACTCCCTATTTTGTAATGCAGTGCTACATCTGAAACAAATTGAAATTGTGCAAACCTAGAAATGTTCCTAGTGATTAGGCGATAGCCAGGTGAAATCTGATACCTTCCTATTGAGCTGTTGGAATACACACTTTGGTTCTACCACCTTATACTAGGTGAACTTTTTACAGCACTTTTTCCTATAATCTCTTTTGAGAAAGAGTCTCCAAACAGAAGAAGTAGGAAAGGCAGATAGGCTCAGCCATTATGGATGAAGAAATGGAGACGTTCCTTGCCTTAGATTCCTTGGGAATGGGGAAGGAGCAGCCCTTAAAAGGGGTTTGTGGCCGGGCTCGGTGGCTCATGCCTATAATCCCAGCACTTTGGGAGGCCAAGGTGAGAGGATTGCCTGAGCCCACGGGTTTGAGACCAGCCTGGGCAACTTGGCGAAATCTCATCCCTACAATCAATCAAGAAAAATTAGCCGGGCCTGGTGGCACATGCCTGTAGTTCCAACTACTTGGAAGGCTGAGGTGGAAGGATCGCCTGAGCCCAGCAGGTCGTGGCTGTGGTGGCTGTGAGCGCGCCACTGCCCTCCAGCCTGGGTGACAGAGTGAGATTCCGACTCAAATAAAAAAAAAAAAAAGTTGGGGGAGGTTCATCCAACCTCACATGGCTGGAGAACTGGGACCTGGAACTAGACTTCCTAGTCTTTCAGAAGTTCATTCTGCTGTAAAGAGGCAGCATGATGGAACAGACAAAGGCTTTGAAAGGAGAGGGAGACTTGAACTCAGGCTGCTCCATTACTAGCTGAGTGATTGGGGGTGAGTCCCCAAACTCCCTGGGACTCTGTCTTCTCATCAATACCATGTGGGGATTACTGGGGCAGTCACACTGATGTGAGAGTTGCCACGAAGCTTAATGTGAGTAGAAGCATCTGGCACATCTTCATCCCCCTCTACTGCATGAGAAGAGGTTCCAGGGTACCATGAATCTGCCTGATTACTGACATCGGTTTTATCAGTATGCCCAGCGCTCAGTGAGAGGTTGCTATGTGCCAGACACTGTGCTACAGAGCATAGTATACATTGTCTCTTGGAATCCTCACTACCTTACGAGGTAATTATCAACCCCATGGAATTCATGGGAAAATGCAACATGGAGAGATGAGACAGCTTGACCAGAGAATATGTTTAAGAAAAAGCTGAGCCCAGATTCAGGGCTTCCCTGCCTCCCTATTCATGGAATTGTAGAACTGAAAGGTACTTTAAAAATCACTGACACCACAGGCTGTCAACTTCCATGCCTTATAATAAAGACCTTCATTGCAAGAAATGTTTCACTAGTAAGTTAAAATACTGAGGTTTGTGAAACAGTTGCTTTTGGTTATAAATTAAAGTGAATTTAAGTTGATTCTTATGATAATTATAATTCTATTCTTTTGGCTCTCATTCATTTTGTACTTTGAAATGCTTTCTTGATGGAAGAGAAAGGGATAGAGTATGCTGAGTGGGTTGGAGTTGATTAACAAGTTGTCCTAAACACATTCCGTTTGTCTTGTTGACCTGGTAGAAAAAGGGTTATGACCATTAACTGCCTAGACATAGGGCAATACCTGCTGAAAGCAGCAGAGAGAGAATGAGAAGTTCACTCAGGGAAGCCCTGCTGGGGTTGAGACCTGGAGGGTTTAGCCCTTGACTTTGTTCTTTAAGCGAACTGAAAGCATCATAAATTCCATTCAACTCATTACTCTGACAAGGTTTAATTCAGCATCTCTTTCTGCAAGAGTAGGTGAGAGAGAGAGTCCCAGAGTTCAACTGATACAGGAGATTGACAGCTAGCATTCTTTCAGTGGGCCAATGGCACACACTTTTGTGGAACATTAGCACCATGAATGGTGAAAGGTGCTGCTTAGAAATAAAAATGGACAATTTCCAACGAGCATTTCTCAGCAATGAGAGGGCTTTCTGAACATGATTATTTTCCACTTGGGAGGGGAAGCAGGATCTCAATGAAGGAATAGGAGGTTGTCCAGTACACCTGAAGATAGGATGGTAAAATTGTACTCACAATTGGACAATGATAGATCCCTTATGTGCATGCATTTCAAGGATAATTTACACATTCCAGTTCTTTGAGAGCTGATGAAAATAGTTTCCACAGCACATTCAAGAGTGACAGTTAAGTACTTAACAATGAGGCAAGATTCTAAAGAGATAATGGATTTTCAAATATATGTCCATCAGCTTGCCGGAAAGCTAAGCCTGTGCAAACATACAGAGCTTGTTTATACAGGAGAAGCAGAATGAAAAGTTGAACAATTACCCAGATAATTTGATGCTGGGAGAGTTTGCCTGGATCATTCAGACCAGCACTTCCCTTCTTACTGCCCTCCCCATGTCCCTCAGTCCCACCCCCCAACTCCCAGTTACCCCAGCATATTTTTGTATCTGCATTATCTATATACGACTATATCAACCTTCCATTTAACTTTGACTGTGGAGACATAGACATTGGCTACATACATATAGATAAAATACACATAAATGTCCCAAGAGTTTTGGATGGGTGAAGTACACTGATCCAAAGTCTGTCTTCCTCCATCATGCAGTTCCAGCCAGAAGCAATGTAAATAGTGTGTCACTAATTATCAAGCGAATTAACTTGGATATATTAAATCTCCAATCCTGGCCTTGCTTTCCAGGGCTTAAATTATTTGGATGATTGTTTAGACCTGACTATAGACATTTTCAGGTATGCAGGCATAGTCCATGTATTTTTAGACCACATAGATGATCCAAATAATTCCAAGTTCAAATGTTTCCTTCTTTACTAATGTTCATGCTTGAATTCTTAGAATATCTGCCTCTTGACTTGGTTTCTGGATCAGCTGAGAGCATCTATGAGCAAGAATATCTATTCAGAACTGATCTTGAAAGTAAATACAGGCAGTCAGAATGAGGTGAAGGGGATGGGGTGGATTACAAAGAAATAAAATAGCTTCTGCTTTCAAGGAGATTACACTCTCATTTTATAGCCAGCTCTTGCCTTGTTGCTAAACAGTAGGATGAAAACAATGTTCTAATGGGTGGGATGGGATGGTTAATAAACTTGTTGGTAAATATCCACCTATTTGTAAATAAGTCTAAATTTTCAGTTTTCCAATGACATTCAGTAGATATAGTCATATTGGCCATATAACACAAGTAAAGTGGTGTTTGGAAAACTAATTCATTTATCTGATTTCCTCTAGAAAAGCTAATCCCAAGCTGGACATTTTTTTCATGGGTATGTATGATGATTCAATGAACTGGATAACTGTTAAACGTCTCAGGTAGGTGTTAGATCTGAGGTAGAATAAGAAAGATTGCAGGGGTTTTACTCTGGTCACATTCTTGACAGATCTGTTGCCCTTGGCTTTGGAGTCATGGAAAGAAAGGGAGGGAGAAAGTGTTGAGAGAAAAGAATAGTGGATTAGAAAAACACTCCTTAGGAGTTTGAATCCATTGGGATGTAGAATTAGATCTGGATTGAGGGGGTCTTTTCTCCCCATTTACTGAAGCTGTGGTAAGAGCTAATAGATGCCATATCTACAGTTATCCCTTGGTTGGCCACACTAAATGAGCTAAGCAACAACTCAAACATGCAAAAAGAATTTTATTTGAATTTGAAATGCATCATGTGATTTTTTTTCTACAGCAGATATAGGGTCCTAATTATATTTTCCTCAGGCTACTACTAAGTATGCTTGTATACTTATTGTAGCAGAGGTAAATGCCTGAGGTATGAATTGAGAGACTGGGCAAGGACATCCCAGTTAAACTTTGGGAACCAGACCTAAGTTTTGTTGATGACCTATCCTTCCCAAAGACATTCTGTAGAATTGGCCTTTAGGGCTGCAGTTTCTTCACTGACCATTTCTTTTGCAAACTGTTGGCTTCTGTCTTTTCTCTTGCAGCCTGGTTCTCTGGTTTGAACAAGAGCAGATGATCCATAGCTCCTATCTTGCTGACAAACCATAGGAGGTATGCCTATAAAACACCACAAGCCACCGAACAGTCACTGTGAAGATGATGCCACCTGGCAAGGATGGATGATTTTTATGTGAACTACTGATTAGACGTGCTCCCAAGTAGGTATCGACCAGGCTTCTTTAGTGTTCCAGGCATCTGTCTAAGTTTCTTGGGACAAAAATCATTCGCAGAAAGTTTCTAGACTCATCTGGATGCAAAGCCAAGTCGTTTCTTTTCTTAATGTTCTCAATACCCTCTCCACTCGATGTCTGCAGGTGGAATCGTCTCAGAACTGTAACCAGGATGACTTTCAGCATCACCATGGCAATGTACTTTCCTGCACAGGCACGGGGCCCAAAACCAAATGGCTGAAAATACCTGTAAGGAACCTGTGAAAATGATCAGGCAATTAGTCACAGTATTAAAGACTAGAGCCACAAGTCTCTTTTGATTGATTCTGAAAATACTGGTCAGTCAGAGTACTCCATTTGGGGATCTTAGCCACACTGCCCTCTCACTGAAATGAACGACTGGACCTGAAATAAGCCCCTTCTCAATCCTGTTTGATTCACCTCTTGTGACGCAACACAGACAGACCCTACCCCAGAGAGGCCCCAGTTTTGCTTTTCATGTCAATGTGCTGGGTAAAGCAATGTAAATCATCATATTGCAGCTAGCGTTAGTGTACTCAGCTAGCTCTGTGGAATAGCCACAGATTTACTGTTGTTTTGCAAGTCACCAAGATAAAGATCATTTTTGTGTGACACCATATAACCTGATGAAAATGGACAAATGCAAGCAAAGATGCAGATTCTTGGCCTATTTCTCTAACTTTTTAGATCTTTTAGCACCTCACTATTTTTAGTTATGCAGAAATAATTGAGGACCTCCTCTATGTGTCTTGTCCACATTGGGACTTACATAGAGCCTGGCACATAATAGATGTTCAGTAAATTTTTGTTGACCAACTGACTAATTTTCATGACATTCTCTGGATTGCACATGTAGAAACAGGATGAATCTGAGTATTGGAACAATTTTTTTTTGACAAAGAAAGAAAAGTTTATTTAAAAGTAAATTAGACAGAAAAGAGAAGGGAGAGAGAAGATTCACCTCCCCAAGGTGCGGGAGGGGGCCAAAACCAGGAAGCAAGGCGATAGCCATAGCTCAAAGAGCACATGGCCACACTGGAGTCTAGCAAGGTAATGGTCACTGGCTGCTTGTGGTTGAGTCTTTTTAACCATTCCTTCTGATGGAGGAAGATCATTAAGGTGATTGGGTGGTGGAATAATTAAAATCATATTCCGATGTCATATGAAAATAGAAAAAAGGGCACTTGGGGGCACTACCTGAATAATTCAGGGAAAAACATCATTGTCTAAAATTTGACATAATGGAAGCAGAATCTCCAGTACACCAATTCTAGAAAGAGAAAAGGCTGACTCCCTTCTAATTATGGAGTCCTACTTAGAATTGTGCCTACTGCTCATGGGGTCATTTGACGGCCATTTGCAAGTCACCACTTTGCAAAAATCAAAACTTTTGGTATTGTTTTATTTCCATATGAAGCAGAAGTGGACTTTCCTTTGCTTAGATGGTGCTATGGCTGAATCTGATGACATGGCAATAAAGTGGCAAGTTTACATGGAAAAACAGGTTGGTTGAGTTAAACAGCATTTGTCTCATTTTTGCCAAATTAAGGGCCTGTATTTTTCACATTTCGACCTATTGTGTGGCCATCATGCAGATATTTTCCAGAGCTGGAGCCCCAGCATCCTTGGCTTCAGGATGAATATGGTAGCCCTGTTCCAAGCTAGGGCACACAAGTGTTCCTGGTGAGGCTTCCCCTGAAGGGGAACTAATAAAAGAATGAAATGTGAATGGTGCAAACACAAAGAACCAGGGTGGATTCAACAGTTGACATTTTCTTTCTTTCTTTTTTTTTTTTGATTTTTGAGTTGGAGTCTCACTCTGTTGCCCAGACTGGAGTGCAGTGACCGCTCCCGGCCACCGCAGCCTCGACCTGCTGGGCTCCGGCGATCCTGCCGCCTCAGTCTTCCAAGTAGCTGGAACTACAGGCGCGCGCTACCACGCCTGGCTAGTTTTTGATTTATTGTAGAGCTGAGGTCTCGCCAAGTTGCCCAGGCGGGTCTCGAACCCGCAGGCTCAGGCAATCCACTCACCTCAGCCTCCCAAGGCGTGGGATTACAGGCTGAGCCACTAAGCCCGGCTGATTTTATTATTCTTTATGACTATATAAAACTTCATCATGTACATGTACCACATTTTCTTTATTCAGTCTACTTTCAATGGGCAGCAGGGTTGATTCCATGTTTTGCTATTGTGAATAGTACAGCAATAAACATGCATGTACAGATGTCTTTTTGGTAGAGCAATTTATGTTCCTCCAGGTATATTCCCAGAAGAGGGATTGCTGTATCGTATGGAAGATTAATTCTTAATTCTGCTAGAAATCACCACACTGTCTTCGAACGAGGTTGAATTAGCTTGCATTCCCACCAAGAGTATAGAAGCATTCCCTTTTTTCCACACCAGCACTTGTTTTTTGACTCATTAATGATAGCCATCCTTACTGGAGTTAGGTGGTATCTCATTGTAGTTATGATTTGCATTTCTCTGATGATTAGTGAGGCTGAGCATTTTTCCATGTGTCTGTTGGCTGCTTGTAGGTCACCTTTTGAGCAGTACCTTTTTATGTCCTTTGCCCACTTTTTAATGGGGTGTTTGTATTATTCCTTTTACTTAAGTTCCTTGTAGATCCTGGATGTTAGACCTTTGTCAGATGCACAATTTGCTAATGTTTTTCCCATTCTGTGGGTTGTCTCTATTCTCTTGATGGTTTCTTTCACTGTACAAAAGCTTTTCAGTTTGATGAGGTCCCACTTATCTACCTTAGCTTCTATGGCATTAGTTTTTGGGGACTTGGTCAAGAATTTGTTGCCTACTCCAGGGTACATAAGGGTGTTTCCCACATTTTCTCCTAGGATTCTTACAGTTTGAGGTTTTCTGTTTATGTCTTTGGTGCATTTTTAGTTGATTTTTGGATATGGTGATAGGTAAGGGTCCAGTTTCATTGGTCTGCATTGGTTAGCTAGTTTTCCCAACACCATTTGCTAAATATGGTCTCCTTTTCACAGTACTTCTTATTGGTTGCTTTGTCGAAGATGAGTTGGTTGAGAGACCACGTTTTTACTTCCAGAATCTCTGTCCTGTTCCATTGGTCTTTGTGCCTAATCCTGTACCAATACCATGCTGTCTTGGTTATTGTAGCCTTGTAATAAAGTTTGAAGTCTGGAAATGTGATACCTCCAGCTTTGTTCATTTTGCTGAGGATTGTTTTGGGTATTTTTGCTCTTTTTTGTCTCCATATGAATTTCTGTATTGTCATTTTCATGTCTGTGAAAAATGATGTTGGTAATTTGATGGGTGCTGCATTGAATCTGTAGATTGTCATGGGCAGGTAGGACGGACACTATGACAATATTGGTTCTTCCATTCCATGAGAGTGAGACTTTTCTCCATTTTTGTGCCATCTTTAATTTCCTTGAGCAGCATTCTGTAGTTCTCATCGTAAGGGTCTTTTGCTTCTCTGGTTAGGTGGATGCCAAGGTTTTATTATTTTTATTTTTATTTTTTGTGTGTGTGGCTACTATGAATGGTATTGTGTTTTTCATTTGGTTCACCACTTGCTTGTTGCTGGTGTATAGAAATGCAATTTATTTTGTAACCTGAAACTTTACGAAGCTTATTTATCAGTGTGAGGACGCTTTTGAAAGACTCCCTAGGATTTTCTAGGTGTAGAATCATATGGTCTGCAAAGAGGGATAGCTTAACTTCCTTTTTTCCTATTTGGATACCCCGGATGTCCTTGTCTTGACTGATGGCTCTGGCTAGGATTTCCAGCATTATGTTGAATGTGAGGGGTGAAAGTGGACATCCTTGCCTTGTTCCCGTTCTTCGGGGGAATGTTTCCAGTTTCTGTCCCTTGAGCAAAATGTTGGCTGTGGATTTATCATAGATGGCTCTTAATGTTTTAAGGAATGTTTCTTCTATGCCTAGGTGCTCAAGGGTTTTTATCAAGAAGGAACATGGATTTTGTCAAATGCTTTTTCTCCATCTAATGAGATGATCACGTGGTTCTCGGTTTTATCTGTTAATGTGCTGAATTATATTTGTGGTCTTGTGAATGTTGAACCAGCCCTGCATCCCGGGAATGAAGTTCACCTGATCGTGGTGGATAATCCTTGATATAGGTTGCTGAATGCAATTTGCTAGAATCTTGATGAGAATTTTTGTATCTATGTTCATGAAGGAGATTGGTCTGTAATTCTCTTTCTTGTTGGGTCTTTGTTAGGTCTGGGTTTCAGTGTGATGCTAACTCTATAAAATGAGTTAGGAAGTATTTCATCTTTCTCAATTGCCTAAAATACTTTCTGTAAAATTGTTAACAGCTCCTCTTTGTATATCTTGTAGAATTCAGCTGGGAAGTCATATGGTCCCAGGCTTTTTTTGGTGGGGAGACTTCTTATGATTGGAATTGTTACTGAATTGTTACTGGACTGTTTAGAGTTTCAATTTCTTCTTACTTCAAACTTGTGAGGTTGTGTGATGCCAGAAAGTCCTCCATTTCCTTTATATTTTCTAGTTTACTTGCATACAGGTGTTCATAGTAATATATGATAATGTTTTGAATTTCTTCAGTGTCATTTGTGACTTCATCTTTTTCATTTCTAATTGTGTCTATTTGGACTTTTTCCTCTCTTTTTTTTTTTAATCAATCTGGCCATGGGTCCATCAATCTTATTTATCCTTTCAAAAGAACCAGCTTTTTGTCTTGCTGATCCTTTCTGTGATATTTTTGTCTTCTATATGCTGCAATTGTGACTTTATCTTAGTGGCCTGGATTTTTCTACTGAAATTAGGATTTAGGTGATCCTGCCTTTCCCGCTCCCTTTTGTTGGGCTGCTTACTTGTGATCAAAAAGATCAGTAAAATTTAAAAACCAAACAAATATTAAATTACTTTTACATTTAGACTTTATGATGCGTTACCACAAACAATTGTTTATTTTGTGAACTTCTTAGTCCTTTTTCAAAAATTCCCGTAAAATATAGCTTTTCTCTTCCCATCCCACTTTCTAAAAAATCCACTATAAATTTAAAAACATAAGTAATTAAAAATATTAGAATGCTGAGGATAGTTTACATATATTTTTGCTTCTATACAACCCTATATACCAATTTTAGCACTTCTGACTTTTTCCTTAAAGTTCTTAAAACTCAGAAACATATGTAAATGTATATCACCTCTGTATGTATATCACATCAAAAATATATGTAAATGTATATCACCTCTGGTGACATTCAGCTAAGATCCCATTACCACCTACTGTGTAGCAGGCTCTGTTCTAGTCACCTTTATATACATCATCTCTGACATCCAAATATAAATAGAACTGAAATTTTACCCCCAAAAAAGAAAAAAAATTGTGAAATAAAGTCATTTAGATTATTAAGCTTCTGCCTAAAGTTAACTCTGTGTCCTGTGGATGTTATAATCACCTAAAAGAGAACTAATAAATAATAGATAATTAAACGCCAAGTCAGAAAAACTACAAACTCTGAATTGAGGGATTTGGTGATCCAAAAGATAAACAGAAACTTATTTTTGTATTTTTTTAAACATAAAGTCATTGTTAATATATGGTCTTTATATATAATTCAGTTAAAGACATCCAGATTTATTAGAAATTAGAAAAGATTTAAAGATAACCTTTATGAATGTCTCATCAATTCATATACTATATTCACATCCTGAAAAGGTCATATTTCAAAGTAGAGACACAAAGTAGCACACTCTACCTGTGCCTCCACACTTGCTAAGCCAGTCCTCAGTTCTTGCAATCCATCTTTCCAGCGCTGTTGCTGCCGAAGTAGATCAATATTCATAAGAGCAACCACCTATTAAAAATTAAAGCATGAGGGACCAAAATATTGCTGGAAAACAGTCAGGTTTCAGTGGAGAAACCTGATGACACCACCTTCACCAAGTGATCAAGTTTAAGTCAACCAACAATAAGACATATTGACACCTGACTGAGTACTGAGCAGGGCAAAGCTTCACTCACTTCTATGGTTTTCCTGCCAAAATTGCATACCCTCAGTCTCATCATGAAACATCATATAAACCCAAATCAAGAGAGATTCTACAAAATAACTGACCAGTTCTCATCAAAATCATGAAAAACAAGGAAAAACTGAGGAGGGGGAAACTACAGAGAACCAACAACTAAATGCAAAGTGAGATCCTGGCCTGTGTCCTGGAAAAGAAAAAGGATGTTTTTGGAAAAAGTTGTAAAATTCAAAATCGGTCTGTTTGTTTATTGTTGTTGTTGTTGCTGTTACAAGGTTTCTATTATTTTAACAAATTAGAGAGTGTATTCTTTTTTTAGTTTTTGTTTGTTTTTTATAAATTTTAGACTGAGGGGGTACATGTGAAGGTTTGATGCATGGGTATATTGGGTGATGCTGGGGTTTGGGCTTCTAGAGAACCCATCACCCAAATAATGAGCACAGTACCCAATAGATAGTTTTTCAATTCTTAACCCACTCCCTGTATCCCCCCTTTGGAAGTCCCCAGTGTCTACTGTTTCCATCTTTATGTCCATGTGTACCCATTGTTTACCTCCTAAACACACCCAACCTTGTCTGTTTCCTGGATTGATAACTGTACTAAGGTTGTAAACACTAGGGGAACCTGGATGAAGGGCAAAATGTGAACTCTGCAATATTTTTGCAGCTTTAAGCCTCAAATTATTTCAAACATTTTTAAAATTGTGTCTTAATTACTTTTTAATTAATACTATTCATATATTAATTCATTCATTAATACTATTCATAGTTTACTCAATTTTACAAATAAAATATACCTTTTCACAAAATGTAGTATGCCATTTTCTTAGTTTTCTATTTTCAGTGGCAAGTCGTTCAGCAGCATTTTGGAGTATTTGGATGTAGCCTTCTAATTCTTTAGGATTATCCCAAGTAATTTGTGATTTTCCTCCACTTCCTGCTTTTGAATTCTATGGTACAATAAATAACATTCAGCATTTAAATGCATTTATTTCCAAAAGATTCAATATTCTACATCACAAGTCCAATTATTCCCAAAACGACCTACAACAAAGAAAGCACATAAGGCTGGGCACAGTGGCTCATGCCCATAATCCCTTCACTTTGGGAGGCTGAGGCAAGTGGATTGCTTGGGCCCAGGAGTTCAAGACCAGCCCAGACAACACAGCAAGCTCTCATACCTACAAAAATAAAAAAGTTGAGCATGGTGGTACGTGCCTGTAGTCCCAGCTACTAAGGAGGCTGAGGTGGAAGGACTGCCTGAGCCCAGGGTGTTGAGGCTACAGTGAGCCATGATCATGCCACTGCCCTCCAGGTTGATGACAGAGACTCCAACTCAAAAAAAAAAAGAAAAAGAAAATAATTTTCCATTTCATAAATAAGACCAAGAGTGAGTAGACCATTTCTTCCAGGCTCTCCCTCTCTCAACTAAAAACCCTGTACAAGCAAGAACTGAAAGACTAAAAAGTAAAACAAAGAAGGCAGACAACCCAGAAACCACAGGCACAAAGAGCAGCACACCCAGGTTTCCTTATTGTCTCCTAGATATTCAGGACAGGGTGCTGGAGAAGCTTCACTCTGGATCCAATGAGAGGCACAAAACAGAAAAGCTCCAGAAGCTTGTTTCCCCTCACCCCAAGACTAGGAAAACAGCAACCTAACAACAGAAAATCTTTCCACTCTATTCTAGCCAAACACCAATGGAAAGACCACCCCACCCTGCAGTTTC
>CAUYQG010066441.1:0-11507 GCA_963574415.1 Tarsius wallacei | reverse complement strand
AGAAATATTTATTTTTGATCAGTTTTCCTTTTATGGATTGGTCTTTGGTACCAAGTCTAAGAACTCTTTGGACAGTCTAGAGCCCAAAGATTTTACTCTATATTTTCTCCTTTTCTCTTTCTCTCCTCCTCCTCCTCCTCCCTCCTCCTTCTTTTTGTTTATAGAGACAGGATCTTGCTATGTTGCCCAGGTTGGTCTTGAACTCCTGGTTCCTCAGAGGGAAACATTCAGTCTTTCACCATGAAGTACAGTGTTAGCTGTAGGGATTTTTTGTAGAGCCAATTGAAAGACTTCCCCTCTGTTCCTAGTTTGCTGAGGTTTTTCTTTGCAAGAATCATCATTGGGTGTTGTCAAAAGCTTTTTCTGCTTCCACTGATATAATTGTATGATTTTTTCTTTAGCCTGTTGATATGGTGGATTGATTTTAAAATATTGAATCAGACTTACGTTGAGTAAATCCTAATTGGTCATAGTGTAATTTGTTTTCTACCACTGGATTTGATTTGCTCATACTTTGTTAAGGATATTTTAATCTAAGTTCATGAGAGATATTGGCCTGTCAATTTATTTTTTTATAATGGCTTTGTCTGCTTGTGGTTTTAGGATAATGCTGGCTTCATAGAATGAGTCGGGAAGTGTTCCTTTCTCTTCTATTTTCTGAAAGAAATTATGTAGATGTGGTGTTAATTCTTCATTAAATGCTTGCTAGAATTTTCTAGTAAAACCATTTTGGCCTGAATATTCTTTTAGGAGTTTGATTTATTTGATGGTAATAAGATTATTCTGTTTGTCTCACTCATCTTGGTTGAATTTTGGTCACTTGTGGTGTTTGAGGAATTGGTCCAGTTCTTCTAAGTTGTCAAATTTATGAGCATAAAGTTGTTTACAGTATTCCCTTATTATGTTTTAAAGTATCTTATGGCATTACCTGTGACATTCTTGGTATTGGTGATTTGGGTCTTCTCTCTGTTTATCTTAGTTTTGCTAGAAAATTATCAACTTTAATAATTTTAAAAATTAATTTATGTATTGTTTTTCTCTTTCCAATTGCATCAATTTCTGCTCTTATCTTTACTATTTCCTTCCTTCAGATTGTTTTAGAGATATTTTGCTCTTCTTTTTCTGAGTTCTTTTTCTTTTCTATTTTATTTTTTTGAGTAGGGGTCTTACTCTGTTGCCCAGGCTGAACCTCTTGGGCTCAGGGGATCCTTCTGTTTCAGCACTCCAAGTAGCTGGGACTACAGGTGTGCATCATCACACTTGGTTAGTTTATTTTTACTTTTATTTTTTGTAATGATGATGTTTTACTAAGTTGCCCAGGCTGGTCTTGAACTTCTGGGCTCAAGCAATCCACTGGCCTCAGCCTCCCAAAGTGCTGGAATTACAGGCATGAGCCACCATGCCCAGCCTGATTTCTTGAGGTATGAACCTTGTCTTAGTTTGTTTGGGCTACTATAGCAAATATACCAGAGACAGAGTAGCTCCATCAAGAAATATTTATCTCTCACATTTCTGGAGGCTAGAAAGTCCTAGAGCAAGATGAATTTGTTGCCTAGTGTGAGCCCATTTCCTGGTTCTTAGACTGCCAACTTCTCATGTATCCTCTCATAGTGGAAAAAGAAGAGAGAACTCTGTTCACTTACATAAGGGCACTAATCTCATTCATGAACTCTATCCTTATGACTTAATCACTTCCCAAGAATCCTACCTCCTATACCATCACATTGGTGGTTAGGATTTCAATATATGAATTTTAGGGGGACACAAATATTCAGTACATAATAAATGTAGATTATGATTTTTAAGACTTTTACTATTGTAATGTAAACATTTATTACTATACATTTCCCTCTCTGCATAGCTTTTGCTGCATCCCACAAGTTGTGATATGTATTTTCATTTTTACTTGACTATACTTATTTTGAATTTTCTTTGAAACTTTCTTTTTGTACCATAGATTATTTAGAAATGTATTGTTTATTTCCCAAGTGTTTAGAGATGTTCTTTTTGTCTTTATCTTACTGATTTCTAAGTCAATCAACATGGTCAGAGAACATTCCTTGTATGTTTTTAATTCTTTTTTTTTTTGAGTTGGAGTCTCACTCCTTCATTCAGGCTGAAGTGCAGTGGCATGCACGCTCACAGCCATCCCTGCGTCGACCTCCTGGGCTCCAGCGATCCTTCCGCCTCAGCCTTCCGAGTAGCTGGAAGTACAGATGCGCGCTACCATACCTGGCTATTTTTAATTTTGTTGTAGAGACAAGGTCTCGCCAAGTTGCCCGGACTGGTCTCGAACCCGCGAGCTCAGGCAATCCACTCTCCTCAGCCTTCCAAAGTGCTGGGAATATAGGCTGAGCCACCGAGCCCACCCTAATTTCAAATCTTTTAAATTGGTTAAGGTTTGTTTTACAGTACAGAATATAGTCTATCTTGGTAAATGTAGCATGGCTATTTGAAAGGAATATGTTTTCTTCTGTTTGATAAGTTGCCAAGAGTTGGTATTGAAGTCTCAACATTACTGTGGATTTGTCTCTTTCTCCTTTCAGCATTATTAATTTTTGCTTCGTGTACTTTGAATCTCTGTTGTTTAGTGTATAAACATTTGGCATTGCTTTATCTTCCTAATGGAATGATGCTTCTATCATTATGTCCCTCTTTGTCCCCAGTAATTTTTTTGCTCTACATTTTACTTTATGTGGTATTAAATGTAGCCACTTATCCTTCTTTCTTTTAAGACAGAGTCTCACTAGGTTGCCCAGGCTGGGCTCAAACAATCAATCCTCCCACTTCAGCCTCCAAAGTAGCTGGGACTACAGATGTGCACCATCATGACCAACTTTTATTTTCAAGTAATGCTTGCAATGCACATAACTTTTTCCATCCTTCTAATTTCACCTATCTGTGTCATTATATTTGAAGTGATTTTTTTTATGACAGCCTATAGTTGAAACATGTTTTATCTGCACTACCAATCTGTCTTTTACTTAGCATATTTAGACCATTTACACTTAAAGCAGTTATTAACATGTTAGTTTTTATGTCTGTCATTTTGTTATTATTTTCTCTTTGTTCCTTTGTTTTTATTCTGTTTCCTCTCCGCCCCCCCCCCGCGGGTTACATACAATTTTTTAAGAGTTTCATTTTGATGTGTGTATAATGATTTTGAGTATGTAGCACTGTATAATTTGCTTATTGATCATTCTAGGTATTGCCATACACATACATCATTTATCATAGCCTAGTGGTGTAGATGTTTTACCAATCTAAGTGATGCCTAGACATCTTACTTCCAATTAGAGTTCCTTTATGGTCCTAGCTTTCAAAATATAATGTTCTCGGTTAATTCCTCTGCATATATTGAGTACCATATCTGAGGGTGCTATTACTTTTGTTTCAGCCACAACATATGATTAAAGAAACTCTAATAGTGAAGGGTTCACTTCTGTTTGTAACTACTCCATTTGCTTCTAATATGCCTTTCATTAAATTTATTTTCATCTACTCTGTTGTACTTATTTCCTCTCTGTATGCCCCAGTCTTCTTATGTTATTATTTTCTTTCTTCAGCTATTTTGCTAGGTGTAGGTGTGCTAGCAGCAAATTCGCTTAATATTCATTCATCTGAGAGTGTCTTTACTTCCTCTTTATTCATGGATTTGGGGTTGACAGTTCTTGTCCTTCAGCACTTAAAAAACATTGCATCACTTCCTTCTGAACTCCATAGTTTTAGATGAGAGATCTGCTGTCATATGAACTGTTGTGCCTTTTGTAGGTAATGTGCCATTTCTCTCTGATTTTTTTTTAAAGATGTTTTCTTTGTCTTTATTTTTTGTGTTTAACTTTAGCAAAAGTACAAAGACATTTCAATATGGAAAGGGAAAGTCTTTTTGACAAATGTGCTGGAAAAACTAGATATCTGCCTATGGAGCATAAACAAATCTTTTCTCTTAACTCATATCATACACAAAAAACCAAGACTGAGGGGATCAGAGACCTAAACTTAGGTGTTAAAACCGTACATTTTTCTAGAAGAAAACATAGGAGAAAATCTTCATTTTTTCATATTTTTGCTCCATAGACAGGTAGTTAGTTTTTCCAGCACATTTGTTCAAAAGACTTTCCTTTTCCACATTGAAATGTCTTTATACTTTTGTTGGAAATCAACTGGCCATGTACATGTTGATTAATTTCTGATTGTTCCATTCAGTTCCATTTTCCTTTATCTACTACATTGTTGTGTTTACTCAGCTAATAGCAAGTCTTTATAACTTTATATGGAGTCTTGAAATCAACCAGGTAGTCCTTCAATTTTTTCTTTTGAAATTTTGTATATTTTGGATGTTCTAGGTCCTTGGCATTTCATGCCAACTTCTACCAAAAAATATTGCTAAGATTGGAATTGCAGTAATGTATAGATTAGTTTGGGGGGAGTAAAAATCTTTAAAGTGTTGACTCTTCCAATCCATAAACACACTTCGTCGTCTCTCCACTTATTTAAGTCCTTTTTCAGCACTCTTGATGGTTGTTAGTGCAGAGATCATTTTTGTTAAATTTATCTGTAAGTAGCTCTAAATATTTTATGTTTTTATGCCATTGTAAAAATACTGCTTTATAATTCCATTTTCAAGTTGTTCATTAGTACTAAAAAATACAACTGATCTTATGTCCTGTGATCTTGATAAACTAGTCTTTGCCAATCTCTCCAGTCTTAGCATTTTTCCTCTTAGACTCTCCCTTTGGCCATTGCACAAAGACTGATTTATGCTTCAGGCCTTTGCTCTAAACAATTCCAGTAGCTCTTTAGCAGATGCCCTAGAAATATCTGTGTACACAATAGTGCCATCTGTGGATATCTTCTAATCTGTATTCTTTATATTTTTGAATTGACTAAGTACAACATTGAATAAAAGGGCTATGAGTGTATATCCTTACCTCATTTCTGTTCCCAGGGGAAAGCATTCAGGCTCCTCACCATAAAGTATCAAGCTGAGGACATTCCCTTCTATTTCTACATTTCTGAAAGCTTCTGTGTTGAATTTTACCAAGTGGGTTTTGATTATGTGGTTTTTCTTTATTGTCTTAGTATGATTACATTGATTGATTTGAGAATTTTAGAACAACCTTGCCTTCCTGAGATAAACATCCCTTAAACATAATATATTTTTTACACATTGCTGGACTTCATTTTCTAACATTTTGTGGAAAATCTGTGTCTGTGTACATAAGGGATATGTTTGTTTGTAGTTTTCTTTATAAGTTCTTTGTGATCCCTGTAGATCAGGGTGATGCTAGCCATATAAAATGAAGAAGTGTGGCCTCATCCTCTATTTTCTGAGAGAGTTTATGTTTTATATCTTACGAATTGTTTGCTAGAGTTAGCCAGCGAGATCATCTGGGCCTAGAATTTTTTATTGAAAGGCTTTTTAATTTTGAATTTAAATAAATTTTTTGTATACAGTTAGCTAAACAGATTTTGTTTCTCCTTGACTCAATTTTGGTTTTTTGTGTCTTTCAAAGAAATTTGTCCATGTCCTCTAAGTTGTCAAACTCATCTGCATGAAGTTGATCATCGTATTTCCTTGTTATTTTTCAATGCCCACAAGATCTGTAATAATGACCACTCTTCTATCTGTGATATTAGTGATTTATGTCTTCTCCATTTTGTTCTTTGTCTAGCTAGAGGATTATCAATGCTATTGATCTTTTTGAAGAACCATTTTTTTGTGTCATTGATTCTCTCTATTGTTTTTCTATTTTTTGTTTCATTAATTTTTTCATGTGGCTACTTAAAATTAAATAACTAAAATTAGGTGAAAATTAGAATTTAGAACTCATTCACACTAGCCACAGTTTCAGTGCCCAGTTGTACTCTGTGAATACTTCCATCACAGCAGAATTCTCTGTTGGATGGCTTGCCCTGGGGAGTGGGTGATCTGTTCCTCAAGTGGCCCCATTTTTCTTAGCTAAGCGTAGTCCCTAAACTTCCCAGGGCTTGCAAGAGTACAGGTGGCTGTCATCCATCCTGTCCTTCTCATGATTCTGACATTGGTCCCAGCTCAGAACTGACCTCCCTTCTTCCTGGTCCTTCAAGCCCTACTCTCTGTTCTTATTTCTGCTTCTAGAGGGAGTTGCTTTTATTAAATTATTTTATTTTCTATATATATATATTTTTTTTATAGTAACTGGTTTTTGTTTTTTGGGGGGTTTTTTTGAGTTGGAGTCTCACTCCAGCGTCAACCTGCTGGGCTCCAGCGATCCTTCCGCCTCAGCCTTCCAAGTAGCTGGAACTACAGGTGCACGCTACCACACCCAACTAATTTTTTATTTATTGTAGAGACAAGGTCTCGGCAAATTGCCCAGGCTGGTCTTGAACCTGTGGGCTCGGGCAATCCACTTGCCTCGGCCTCCCAAAGTGCTGGGATTACAGGCTGAGTTACCGAGCCCAACATAGAGGGAGTTTCTAAATCAGCGATCCACCTGAACCACCTTGCTCAAATCTCAGTGCTCTTATGGGGGGGATCTGTCTCCCCAGAAGCCCGAGATATGGTTGCTTTTTGGTGAGCCATGAGAACACTCAAGTCATTTGCATCCCTTGGCCTCAGTCGCCCACTGCACTGCTAGGGTCGGGGCCAGGGACAACCGCTGACCACTCCTGAGCTGCTTTCCTGCTTCTCTTTGGCTTGGTTTATGGCCTGAGACCCAGAGCTGAGACCCGAGGCCAGAGGAGAAAACTCTCCTTCAGTTCCTGCCCAAGTCCAGCCACATTTGGGGTGAGGCAGAGTGTCCAGGAGGGTATAAGTACCCCCCAGGGGAGTCTGGAATGGAGGTGTGCCTGTGGCCACTTGTCTGGCATGGGCTGTGGTAGGGAATCCCAGGCCTGGCCCTCTGCCATCGGGGCTTCCGGGAGTCAGAGTCCCTGGCCTGCCTGGCCAGGTCAGCCCAGCCCACCGTGGTAGAAGTGGCCGGACACACCTCCCTGCTGCCTGGCCGTGCCCCTGATGGCCTGCCTGTGCACCTTCAGGCCATGAATCACCACGGCCTCACAGGAGGAAACAGCGATAACCCCAGACCTCAAAAGGGCCACCCAGATGCCTTGTCTGTCCTAATCCACACTGCGGCACCAGACTCAACACAGCCACCCCCTCCTGCCCCAGGGCCCTGTGCAGCCAGGGGACAGGGCTCCACCCCATTCACACCAGACATCTGAAGCAAGGCTGACTTGTCTGCCTGATTCATCTTCACTCCTGCCCCTGCCAGCATGCCTGTGGGTACCTCTGCCTGGAGCCCACTTCCTCTGATGCCCTCTTCTCCTCAGGGGTTACAGTCTCTTCTAGTAAGATTCCATCTGGGCACCTCCTTTTTGAAAAGTCTCTGCTTATCCCTCCTCAACTCCCCTTCCAGACCCCTTTTCCTCGCACTGCCCATGGGCCACTGATGCCCTTTCCTCTTCAAGAGCTGGGAGTCCCTGGGGCAGGGCCATAGCCAGCTCACTCCAGTGACCCCAGCACCAGCCAGCATAGGGTCAAGTATGGAGATAGTCCTCAAGGGAGAAATGGGTGGCGAGGCCTGTTTGACAATCCAAAGAATGTCCTGCTAGGACTGCAGAAGTTGAGGCACAAGAGACCAGAGAACCGAGAATATCACGATCCCATAGTCGGTCAACAGGGAGCCACAGAAGGTGGTTGAGCAGGAGAGTGAGAAGAGGAGATGATGTTTCAAAGTTGAATTTGGGGGCAATGAAGAAAGGAATCAGAGAGACATAGACAGGGCAGGGCGGATGTAGGGAGTGCCAGGTGTCTGAGGCCAGGCTGGTGTCAGGGGTCCTGGGAAGCTGCTCCTCCTCAGGGGGAGGGTAGAAAGCTAAACCCCAAGAAGGTCTGCATAGGGATTGGGGGTTGCACAGGAGAGGCCCTGCGTCTTGAGCAGGAAGTGTGCATGGAGGGAGTATGCGTGGAGAGGCCTCTCCTCTTGAGCAGGAAGTGTGCATGCAGCCCAAAACCTGCCATGGCCTGCAGATTTGCCTCACAGGTTTGTGGCCATCCACAAAGGACACAAGGATGCGGCAGATGGGGATTGTATCATAAAGTGATAGACAGAAAAGCCATATGGGACTGAGTTTAGAAGAAAGCAGATCGACCCAAAAGGGCAAAATTCCCCAGAAATTCCTCATCTGTATTGGCCCCAAGCCCAGATGCTTCCTCCTCCCAGAAGTCCCCACCCCAGTGCACTGAGCATTGCTCCTGAAAACCCCGGAGGAGCTCGGAGTCCAGATGTGAGTTAAACTCTCATACCAGGATCACCCATCCACCGGGAAACAAGTGTGTATGTGATGCCATGTGCCATGAACACATGGACACCAGCGGGCCCCACCATGAATCACAGTACAGCCCAGGGCAGCAGAGTTCAACAGCTCAAAAAGTAAATACAGTACTGCATAGCCGATTGTGTGAGTTGGGTAAAGGCTAACTTTGTTGAACTTATAAACAAATTGACTTACAAACGCGCTCTTGGAACGGAGCCCGTTCATATGTAGGGGACTTACTGTAATAAGGAAATAGGACTGTATTTCTTCCCAAATTTAATGGTATAATAGGCTAGGTATGGTGGCTCATGCCTGTAATCCCAGCACTTTGGGAGGCCAGGGTGGGAAGATCACTTGAGGCCAGGAGTTTGAGACTAGCATGGACAACATAACCAGACCCCATCTCTACAAAACAAACAAACAAATCCATATATATATATATATATATATATATATATATATATATATATGAAATAAAGGGCTTTGTTGAGCAATTATGATTTCAGTAAACATCGTGGGCTCTCTGATGAGCCCAGTAATGAGCTAAGGTGGTTTATTCCCTGCAATCTTGGTGATACCTGGGGGGTAGGATGACTGTCACATCACAGCTCACTGGGGCCACCAGCCCAGGGAGCAGAACAGCAGAGACCCCAGGGATCCCCTAGAGGCAAAGGCATGCAGTTTTCCTAAACTCTGAACGAAAGGAGTCCAAAGAGGAAGGCAGGCAATACAGACGTGTCCCTGGGAACACGGCCGATGAAAGCTTCCACTATGAGTGTGGGAACTGCTGCACACATGCACACGATTTCCGTCCGACATGCAGACAAAACCTCTTGCTGGGGTACACGCGGCATTCGCGATTCTAGACAACACATGGAAAGGACGCCCCTCTTCAGGATAAAAGAGGCATGTGACAATGTTGAGGGGGCCTCATGCAGTAGTTGAATCAGCCGAGAGTAGAAATGATGAAACGCATTGCTGCTCCATGGGTAGGGCATGTGGCGGGGGCTCTGTGGGATATGGGATAGGGGACCCTGTGGGGTGTGGGACAGGGGATCTCTAGGGTGCAGGTTGCAGGACCCTGAGGGTGCAGAGCAGGAGCACTGCAGGATGTGGCAGGACTCTGTGGGGTACAGGGTGTGGGGCTCTGTGGGGTGTGGGACATGGGGTGTAGGACATGGCCTCTGTGGGGTACAGGGTGGGGGACCCTCTGGGGTACCACAGACCCTCTCAGCAGACCCCCATCCCAGCCAGGTGGGATGTGAGATGCTCACGTCTGGCAGGTGGTCCTCAGGCCCTGGGGTCTGGCTCCCACAGCCCCCTGGGGAGGCCAGGGTTGCTGCTCCATTCTACAGGCAGCATGGAGGCCCCGTCACTCAGGAGGGAAGAGCCGACCCCTACCCTCCCTCCTGCTCCTGCACATCAACTGTTTGGTGTATGCAGCTTGCAGAGGGCAGGGGGATTCGGATTTGGAAATAACTCGGTGGGGCCCAGCAGGGACGATTGATGACGAGGCTGCGCTCGGAGGCAGCCGGCCGGGTGTTTACACGGCCGCACTCTGTCTGGGGCCTGCAAATCCGTGTCAGATGTTAATGGAATGGCCTCATTTTTCTGCCGAGGTGGCACCAGGGCTTGTTTGGATGAGGCGGCCGGTGGGCCTTGGCCTGGGAAGGGCTTCGTGGGGCTGGGCAGGGAGGCTGGGCTTCCCGGAGGCCATTCGTCAGGCACCTCCCGGTCACCCCACCCAGCCCCCACCTGCCAGAACCAGGCCCCTGTCCACTGGGTTCTGGGGACAAAAAGACTGCAAGTTGTGAAAAAAAAGATGTCCTCCCAAATAGGAGGAGGAAACCGAAGACTAGAAAGGAGTAAATGTTTAACGAAGTGTTGGTGGAAGTGGTCACCGCCTAGGTTCAAGGCCACTAGCACAGGGGCCTCAAGGTCCAGGGGAGCCTCCACTTGCCCTCCCACTAGCGGGTGGGTGGCGTGTCCGTCCTGGAGACTCCCAGGCCAGGCCTGGTGGCCCGAGGCAACCCTGCAGGTTATTGCGAATGCAATATCACGCTCTCTATGAAGCTGAAGACAAAAGTCCGGGTGGTGGCATGCCCCTTGCCTGCCTCAGCTCCAGCGGGCTCTCCTAGGCCTTCTATGCCTTCCTGGCCATCAGGAAGGCAGATAGAAAAAGGCCCACAGAGGAAATGGCCTGCCCAAGGTCACACAGTGAGTGAGTGAGTGTCCCACAGGCAGCTGGGTGGGGGAGTGAGGAGGGAGCTTCTCAGAGAGAAGCTGGTCTTGAAGGTCCTCTGTGTGAGACCAGGGCCCCACTCTGAAGAGGAGGAGGCTAAGGCTGCCCCCAAGGCTACACAGCCAGGCTGGGCCAGGCCTGCCAAGGGCAGGAGCGGAACAAGGACTCCCTCAAGCCCTGGTGCTGACAGCTCTCAACCCCCTCTGCCCACCTCTTGGCCTCCTGGCTGCTCCTCAGCCAGGTCACACCTGTCACCCCTGCCCCAGGGCCTTTGCACAGGCTGTTCCTCTATCCAAACTCTGCCCCCAGGCTCTCAGAGAGGCCTCCCTTCCCAGACTGGCTGAAGCATGCCTAACTGACAACCTGTCCTGTGCCCTCTAAGGGCCGAGGCTTAGGAAGGGTGGGAAGTGGTCAGGCAGCAGTGTGAAAGTTCAGGATGCCCCGCTCAGCACACAGTAGGCGCTCAGGAAATGTGACCACTCTGGCCACATTGTCATTGTACAAGACCTGTGGTGTTTAACCCTGAAGTCTGCTGCCTTCAATCTGAATGCTTATGTCACTGTTGTCACTGGAAATTATTATTCAGGAGACCTCAGGCCGGGCCCAGTGGCTCATGCCTATAATCCCAGTGCTTTGGGGGGTGGAGGCCAGGAGTCCAGACCAGCCTGGGCAACATAGCAAGTTGAGACTCCATCTCTACAAAAAATTAAACCATTAGCTAGGCATAATGGTCTACACCTGTAGTTCTGGCTACTCAGGAGGCTGAGGTGGAAGATCACTTGAGACCAGGAGTTCAAGGCTTCGGTGAGCTATGATCATGCCATTGTACTCCAGCAGCCTGGGCTGGGCGACAGGAGCAAGACCCTGTCGCCAAAAACACAAACCAAAAAAAGCCTGTTTTTATGAGGTCACGAGGTCCTAGAACACAGCTCAGGTTTTCAAATCAGCAACATTTTTTTTTTGT
>CAUYQG010066440.1:0-18287 GCA_963574415.1 Tarsius wallacei | reverse complement strand
TTTTTTTTTTTTTTTGAGTTGGAGTCTCACTCCGTCACCCAGACTGGAGTGCAGTGGCCGCTCCCAGCCACCGCAGCCTCGACCTGCTGGGCTCCGGGGATTCTTCCGCCTCAGCCTTCCAAGTAGCTGGAACTACAGGCGCGTGCTACCACGCCCGGCTAATTTTTTGATTTATTGTAGAGATGAGGTCTCGCCAAGTTGCTCAGGCAGGTCTCAAAACCGCGGGCTCAGGCAATCCACTCACCTCAGCCTCCCAAGGCACGGGATTACAGGCTGAGCCACCGAGCCCGGCTATTTTATTCTCCTTTAAACAGTTTTCTGAGGCATGTCTATATATGTTTCTCGGGTACTTTAGAACCTTTCTAAGTAGCGGGGCAGTCTTGTAATCTGAGTATCTTCTATTTTTGCAGATCCACATGTCCAGATCTGTTAACTCAGTGGGTTGGCACAGGGTTCATGTAGGCCCCAGGTCAGTACACAAAGAGCCCTATACTATGGAGGTCCACTACAGGCTATCAGGCTCCAGCTCTTGGACTGGGATTCAAAGGCAAGAGATACGGTAGAGCAAGGCCAGGTCACCATGCTAAAAGGATCTGATGGACTGAGCATTTTGCCAAGAAAGTAACATGTCATGAACCCACTGATTGTATTTATGTATAAAGGATTGGACTCTAGAGATACACTGTAAAAATCAGGAACAAGTTTAGATCTCAACCAAAAGCAAGGTTGACCTGACTCTGAGTTACAGAATGCTAGGAAAAAGCTTATTAAAACCCCCCTTAATGCCAGTTTTGAATCTAGAGAATGAGAAAAGTGCCCATCTGTGGTCAAAGAAGGGATGAGAGGCAAAAGACTAGGCAGGCCATAGACACACATGCTTGAATAAGGCCTACCCTACCCTAAGAATGGACTTTCTCCAAAATCTGTGCCCACTGGGCTGTTTCCACTGCCACTGTTCTTGGTCAAACCCACATTACTACTCCCCTGACTTTGAATTGTTATCCTTATGTTATCCTAGTCCAGGCCTTAAGACTAGATCCACACATCCATGGAACATTAAGCTGGAAATGAGGCAAGCATAGCTAACATAATTTAGAAGTTAGGCAAGTGTAAGTTAAAACAGGGTAAGCATTCAGACATCATTCTTCTCTGTACATGACAAACTGACCAGGCATATCAGACCTGATCACCTTGCAAGCTGGAATGTGAAACTACCAGTGCAGTAAATCACAAAAACAATAGGGAATTACCGCCAAACACAAGAAAAAATGCATGTCTTCTTAGAACATGACGTTCTAAGAAAAGCCCAAATCTTGTTAGGCAATGATTTTCATTATTTAGAAGATCCCAGTGACCTTAAGAAGTTGGGGATGGTAATCAAAACTCATGACCAGATACCTGCAGTCCACTGCTCTTAGCTCATGGTTTGCTTAATCATTGTAAAAGATATAAAGATTCTTGTCAAAGGTAAGCATGTATCCTTTCTTTTTTTTTTGAGTTGGAGTCTCACTCCGTCGCCCAGACTGGAGTGCAGTGGCTGCTCCCGGCCACCGCAGCCTCGACCTGCTGGGCTCCGGCGATCCTTCTGCCTCAGCCTTCCGAGTAGCTGGAACTACAGGCGCGCGCTACCACACCCGGCTAATTTTTTTTTTTTTTTTTTTTATTGTAGAGATGAGGTCTCACCTGCCCAGGCAGGTCTCGAACGTATCCTTTCTTTTAAGGCGCCAAGCATTTTCCTTGAGTGTGCCCCTTTTCTTTCTAATAAATTCTTAAACTGTATTTTAGATTCACCCTGAAATTCTTTTCTGTAGCAAAACCAAGAACCCACAGAGCAACACATGGCACCCCACCCAGTATCAGAAAAAACTGGAAGAACGGGACACATATCGCATTCACTGGTCCATAGCAACCATTTTGACAATTGTTTTGCCGGCCAATATGTACCAATGCTTTTGGTGGTTACCTCCAGCGAGGGAAGTGACACTGAGTGTGTCTTAAGGCAAGAGGTAGGTTGGGCACCAGGAGAATTTTATAATCTGATGGAAATCAAAATATTTTACCCCAAAATATATTTATTTGATGTATTTTGAGATGGTGTTTAGAAAGCCAGCAAACAGAAGTAACCCTGAAAAGCTGGCTTTTGTGGAGATTTGCTTCTGTAGAGAATCTGCATGGATGCAGTCAGTCTTAACTGAGAGTCTGGCACCTTTAAAGGTCTGAAAGAAACAATTATCATCTATTCTCTCTGAGGGCTGCTACCTGTCATGTCTCATTTATATACAAGACCACCTTTGCCAACCAGGCCTCCTCTTCTTGCCCTTTCATAACCCGTTTTGCCACTGTAACTTTATTTACCACCATAACCTGTCTTTGGCCATGCTCTTGAGAGAAAAACAGGAATTAAGCAGGAAAGCTGACCTCAAGGTCTTATCTTAAATAAGCAACTACATGCCATCTCTGCTTCTGTAATAAATTCTTAAACTGTACTTTAGATTCACCCTGAAATTCTTTTCTGTAGCAAAACCAAGAACCCACAGAGCAACACATGGCACCCCACCCAGTATCAGAAAAAACTGGAAGAATGGGACACATATCGCAGTCACTGGTCCGTAGCAACCATTTTGACAATTGTTTTGCCGGCCAATATGTACCAATGCTTTTGGTGGTTACCTCCAGCGAGGGGAGTGACACTGAATGTGTGTCTTAAGTAAGCAGCTACATGCCATTTTCCTTAACTGCAATCTCTGCTTCTGTAAATATGCTTTATTACACCTCATATGGAAATGTTCATAAAAATGTCTGCTTCAATGCTTGTTGTAAAAATAACCGTTCCAGGTCCTAAATTTAAAATTGTAAGCCCACCAGTGGCAAACCCATGTATGTTGTAACCACAAAAAGCTCTATAAAAGCACCTTGAAACTGAGGATCGAGGCTCAGGTTTTGGGAGGTTACTCCACCTGAGCCTTCTGGAATAAATACCTTCAATTCTCTTCTCAGTCTCCGGTGCCTGTTCTGAGTGCCTTCATTCCTGTTCCTGGTAAGTTGCTGCGGTTGCTGTTACACTCTGAGCCCCCATTCTTTCTGTAACCTTAAGATGGTATATAAGATTCTGTAACTCATTGGGGGAATAGGGATAATCACTCTGTGGTTCTCCCTTGTATGTACATGAATTAATTTGTATGCCTTTTCTCCAATTAATCTGCCTTTTGTGAGCTGATTTTTCAGTGAAACTTCAGAGGGCAAAGAGAAAGTTTACCCTTGAGCCTTACAATTCTTTCATATTGCTTGAATTTCTCAGATTGTGATTACATGTATGTTTTCTTATATAATTTAAAAATAAAAAGTATATAAAGTGATTTAAAAAAATTTTTCATGCCAGCTCTGACATGTCTCCCTTTTTTTCTCCCTTCTTTCTCTAATAAACTTTGTTTTAAAATTTTGCTGGTTGCTCTAAAATTCATTTTAGAAATGAGTCAAAGAATCCATAAGTTTTGAGCTATACCCCACCCGGCATCAATCTCAGTCCCAGTCAACTTATTGGGGTTTGTTGTTGTTTGTTTAGTTTTGCTTTTTTCTGATAATATCCTACTTGATATTTCCATGCATTATAACTCTGATCTAGTGATTGGAGATTGAAACAAGGTAAAGGGTCAAAGGTAGACCATGAATGGCTGGAGTCAAATTGGGGTGAGTTAAGGAACAGATTCATATCATAATGACCCACTTTGCCTGGCATCTTTGCAGAATTGAAAACAGAACTTAATGATATTGTTTCCAGGAAAAGAAAATTAGTTGTCAATTTGTCAGAGCGGCAAAAGAGAGGTCTCAGCCTTGTTTTTTTTATGGTCTTATAAATTTTAAATTACCATAGGAAAGCACCGGAGGTTTTTCTTGAGCTATCAATCTCTCCCTCTAACAATTTCAAAGGCTTCGTGTACAAAACACTATCAAATTGACCATTATTTTGGCCAGTCAAAATAATGAGGAAATGTGCATTTTAATAATTTTCCATTCATCCACACATAGACACAGGGAAGACCAGCTCAAAGACCAATGTTTCCATATATCGCCCATAATTAGTTGGAGAGGGGTAAGAGTATACATTTTCAGTTTTAAAAATTCTTTTCCTGTAGAACTAGTTTCATATTTTCCCTGCTTTCTCCCACATTGGGCCTGGATGTGGTGGAGGGGTGGTCAGAGGCCTGCTGATGAATTTCTGCTCCCTTTTTAAAGAACCCTCCCTCTTCCTATTTTAATACCAGATGGTTTCAATTTTCTCTTAAATTTCAAGTTCCAAAGCAGTGTGCTCCAGGGAGAGGATGGGTGAACTGTAAAAACATGTATGGTCGACCAGGCTCGGAGGCTCAGCCTGTAATCCCAGCACTTTGGGAGGTCAAGGCGAGAGGATTGCCTGAGCCTGTGGGTTTGAGACCCACCCGGGCAACTTGGCGAGACCTCATCTCTACAATAAATCAAAAAATTAACTGGGAGTGGTAGCGTGTGCCTGTAGTTCTGGCTACTTGGAAGGCTGAGGCGAAAGGATCACCTGAGCCCAGCAGGTAGAGGCTGCAGTGGCCAGGAGCGTGCCACTGCCCTCCAGCCTGGGTGACAGAGTGAGACTCCACCTCAAAAAAAAAAAAAAAAGACACGCATGGTCTTTGTATACATACATAATACATATATAAAGTAACTAAGGCAGTTAGGAAATGTATAAGACTAAAATTCTTTCAAATTCCCATGTTGATGAAAAACCAAACTCTGTAAAGTATTTAAAGAGGTTTATTCTAAGCCAAATATTAGTGATCGGTCCCAGGGTACAGTCTCAGGAGGTCCTGAGTCTTCTCAGGAGGTCCTGAATCTCAATGCCCCAGGATGGTTGGGTTATAGCTTGGTTTTATGGGTTTTAGGGAGACAGAAGTTTACAGGCAAGAACATAAATCAATACATTTAAGGTATATGTAGGTTTGGCCTAGAAAAAGTGGGACATCTTGCAGCAGGGGGCTTATAGGTCATAGGTGGATTCAAAGATTTTCTGATAATTGTTTGAAAGAGTTAAGCTCTGTCTAAAGAATCTGAAGTCAGTAGAAAGACATGCTTGAGTTAAGATAAGGAGGGTTGTGGAAGCCAAGGTTCTTGCTATGGAGATGATGCCTCTAAGTAGCAGGCTCAGAGAGAATAGGCGATCAGTGTCTTAAGAGGTGTTGGACTCTTCCTAGGGAAGGAGATTCTCTACAGATGCAAATTTTTCCAAGAGACAGCTTGCAAGGCCATTCCAAAAATTTTTAAAGAAATATATTGTGGAGTAAAATACTTTTATTTCCTCTAGCACCTGCAGTCTGTCATGTGATGTAATACCAGAGTCAGGTTAGAATTTGGTATCTTGTTTCCACAGAGTCTGTTTTGTCAGTCTTATACTCTTTATTTTGATGTTAATTCTAGTCAGTTGTGCCTAAACTCCAAAAGGGAGGGGTTGTAGCCAGGTGAGTCCTATCTCCTTTCCTGTATAACCTGGAATTTGTTTTTCATGTTTCCCTTAGCCCATAGGGAGTGGTGGGGAGGGTCCATTCAGTCTTTTGGGAGACTTAGAATTTAATTTTTGGTTTACATTCACCACCCAGAGATACAGCTAATGACAGTTTTAAATGTGTTCATTTCTGAAAAGTATGTTTTCTTTCACACATGTTTAAGTTTTTGACCAGTATAGATACATCAGGGAAACCAATAGCTGTATACTGTTTCACTTGTTCAGTGTATAGTGATAATAGAGCAAACTACTTATTGAAAGGACATAAGATGAAGTCAATATGCCCAATGAGCAGCCATTTTAACACTGCCTAGTTCTGTCATGTTTTTCTAGCAGCTCACTTTAATTTACCCTCTAAACACTAGCCAAGGACAGAACTGGTTTCTCAGAGGTAGGTATTGATAATTGTTTTACAACCCCCTCTCCAGCTTGTTCTGTAAACAAGTTAACCTAATCAGCCCTTCATGACCTTCATGACACAGACTACATCAACATGCAACAATCATGTGACCGAACCACCCATTTGCCTGCTGTCCATCACCTGACGTTAGTACCTGTGTGTACCTGTGCCCTTCATGATGATGTGGGAAAGACCACCACCCAATCACTTTAACAACCTGCCCCATACCAAAGGGAAAGTTTAAAAGCATTCAATTTCAAGCAGTCATTTGCCATTGCTTTGTTAAACTCTGGTGTGTCCATGTGACTCTTTGAGCTATGGTTGCCATGTTTCCTATCTTGGCCCCTCCCCTACCTTGGGGAAGTGAATCTTCTCTCTCTCTCTCTCTCTCTCTAATCTGCTTTCTAAATAAACTGTATTTCCCAATTTCTGTGCAACAGTTTGCATCTTTCACACAGCACAGTATTGCGGACAAGATACCCACCCCATGGAGCCTGACCTAGCACTTATGTTCTTTCCAGAATGCCCTGCTTTCTGGGAGGTTATCTTCCTGAGTCTCTCTGTTATTTGCCACAAGAAGGCTACAGTTGATAGGATTATTCCTCAATATCCCTGAAAAGTTGGTCTGGTAATGTTTCTGCTTCTCCTACATGCTGCTGGTCAAACATCTGTCAAAAGAAAAAAAAAAAAACTAAGACAAATTAAATTTAACATAGTTTAATTGTACAAAGATGATTTGTGAATCGGTAGCCTCCTGAACCAGAGTAGCCTCAGAGACTCCAGTGCAGTCACGTGGTGGAAGAAGTTTTATAGACAGAGAAAGGAAAGTGACATACAGAAAACAGAAGTGAGCTACAGAAACAGCTGAATTGATTACAGCTCAGCACTTGCCTTATTTGAACCCAGTCTGAATAGTTGGCCACTTTTGATTGGCCATAACTTGGTGACTGGCACAAAAGTGATTATAATCTGTTCATATATTCAATAGTTTACATCAAAAGGTTACCAAGAAACATCTGAGTAAGCCCGAAACATGCAAGGAGGAAGCTTTGGGCTAAACTTAATTTAATGCATCTTTAAGGCCAAGAAGAGTTTTGACATTTGGGCAAGACTCTTACTCTGGGAGATTGCCTGTATACTCAGAGTCCAGTGGAAGAGTCTCTGTATCTTCTTTCCAGAGTTTTGTGTTTTGATTTGATTGTTACTGGCCTGATTTTTTAAAACTCATTTTCTGTCCCTTTCTCTAGTAAAATAACTCTGACACTTAAAACTTGGGGTGGAACCCGCCCAGCAAGTTCAGTGAAGTTTCTAACCATCTATTATGTACCCTCTGTCCCCTCACCCCAGCAGCAAGAACTGGTTCACCACACCTGGATACTAGACTCTGGAAGTTTCTCTGGGCCAGCCAGCTCTACACTGGCACAAGGCCCCTCTCAAAAACAAAGAACAATCAGCATGTTGTTCTCAATCCAGTTCACAGTGTAAAACCCTTTGGGCCAGGCACAAGCTCTCTCGGATGCTGCTCTCGGGTACTTTGACTTTCTAATTGACACAGTGTTGACACTTGGGCTGAGGAGTGGGGTGGCAGGAGAGATGACAGGAAGCTGTAGTTTTGCTTTCAGTGCAAAAGCACCTTCCATTCTCTATCTAGGCTGGTGAAGACCTTCCATGACATTAATCCTTGCAAGGACCATGGTTCCTTCCCGACTCTCATAGATAAAGTGGAAGAGATGCCAACACAATTCTGATTTTTGTTTTACATCATAATGACTCCTTCAATGTTACTTTTGAAATATCAGATGTGAAGCGTTTCCCAAAAATATACTTTGTTGTCTGCCCTAAGCATATGCTTAGCCCACCTATAAGGTAAACCACCTATTCTGGCCAGACAGACACACATCAGAGTTTGGGGAACTAGTTTTCAATTAAGTTTCAGTAAGATTTCATAAGAATTAAAATAAATTTTGTCAATTAAATCTTGTTATTACTGGGAATTTATAAAACTGAAGTTCATTCTATTTAAATGTGCACTTATTTACTCATCACACTTTGATAAATATCTCAAAGATCTGGAAGAAAAAGATATCTATAAACCTTAAGAAACTTTGCCCTGAACAGCATCAAAAAAATAAAATAAAACTATAGTTATTTTGCAATTCTTCTGAAGATTATGTAACTTTTAGAAATTGAAGACCTAGTTATGTGACAAATATTAAAGTTACCAGAAGTGAATTTATTTATTTATTTATTTATTTATTTATTTTTTGAGTTGGAATCTCACTCCATCACCCAGGCTGGAGTTCAGTGGCACACTCCTCCTACTCCTCATGTTGATTGACTTGCCCTAGGGTAGTCAGCATCACTATTGCCTTAAAAGCTCCCCAAGTGATTCTAATAAGCAAGTGTTGAAATTCTAGTATGGAGATGGGTATACACTCCCATCTGATGGTCCAGCAGTCATTAATGCAACAACTGACTCACCAGTGGCTTCCACTTGACTTTAATTAACAAAAGATTACCATTTCAGATTAACTCAGCAGAAAAAATATGAATTAAATGATAACAAAACATACTAAAGAGTTAGATTAATGTGGAGAATTGCAGACATTTCTTTCTTTTTTCTTTTTCTTTTTTTTTTTCTTTTTTTTTTTTTTGAGTCAGAGTCTAATTCTGTTGCCCAGGCTGGAGTGTAGTAGCACACTCATGGCCATCTCAGTCTCAACCTATTGGGCTCAGGTGGTCCTTCTGCCTCAGCCTTCCAAGTAACTGGAACCACAGATGTGTGCTACCACGCCTGGCAAATTTTTTGATTTATTGTAGAGACAAGGTCTTACCAAGTTGCCCAGGCTGGTCTCGAGTGTTAGGATTACAGACCGAACTCAGCCTGCCTTAAATAGCTTTATATAAAAGGACTAAATCATGCGGTAAGTACTCTTTTCTGTCTAGTTGTTTCACTCAACAGTGCATTTGAGATTCACCCACGTTGTGTATCAGCATTTCTTACTTACCTTTTTATTAGGATCCTTTAGTCTACCATCAACCAAGAAAGCTTCAAGGCAGGACTGGAAGCAACTTGCAGCCAGGCTAGGCCACATCAGTTCTCTCTCTTCAATCACTCATGTGATAAAAGTCAGTAGCCAAGTCATAAGGACACTCAAGCACCTATGTAGAGAGGACTATATGGAAAGGACCTGAGGCCTTCTGTCAATAGCCCTGTAAGTCATCTTGGAAGTAGCTTCTGCAGCCCCAGTGAAACCTTCAGATGACTGCAGCCCTACCCTATGTGACTGCAACTGCATGAGAGCACCTGAGTCACTATTCCATGATATATTTAGAAGTAGCAGCCAGCATTACATGGTATGGAAATGCTGTGAATTAGTTATCCCTTTACCAGCTAATGGACACTTGGTTTATTTTCACTTTGGGGCTACTATGAAGAAAGATGTTATGAACATTCTTGTATGGGTCTTTTTGTGGACATGTGTTTTCATTTCTCTTTGGTAAATATCTAGGAGAGGAACTGCTAGATCACAGGGTAAACATATATCATTTTTTAAAAACAAAACAAAACCTGCCAGATCTTTTCCCAAAGTGGTTGTATTATCTTACAATCTCACCAACAGTTTATGAGAACCTGGGCACTCAAGCATTCTTACCAGCGTTTGCTGTTGTCAGTCTTTTAAGTTTAGCTGTATATTATTTTAGTTCTAATTTACATTTTGTTTTTTAGTTTTTACTCTTCTATTCCATGTGAGTTAACGCCTGCCATGTACACAATATTTTGCAAGATGTACTAGGAACTGCCTACTCAGAGTGTGCTCCACGACTCAGTAGTATTAGTTTCCTCTGGGAGCTGGCTAGAAATGCAGAGTTACAGGGCCCACCTCCATCCCTGCTGAGTCAGACTTGCATTTTAACAAGATCTTCAGATCATGTGTACAGACATTCAAGTTTAAGAAACTTTGTATTGGGAGATATTATGGTAAATAAGATGTGGTTATTCCTGTAAAAAAAAAAAAAATGGGGCATGTTAGAAAGCTTAAGGAGGGACCTGATATAAGTAAGTGAGGTTATTATAACAGAATTTGATACCCGCCCCAACAACACAAAAACAAAGTCTGAAAGGAGATGGAGACATCAGAGAAGGCTTTGTGGAGAAGGTGTTGCTTACCTGGATTATTAGGGATAGATGAGAGAGAAGACATGTATTTTTAGCTACACCGGAGGAAGTTTAACTTGGCATAAGGCAGGAATTAGATTGGGGAGGAGGGCAGAAGAGAAAGAGCAATTTTGGATTAGGGTGATAGACCAAGTAAGAGAGAAAGTACAGTAACTTTGAGATCCCTAATCTTGTCTATTGTACATGTAGATGGATACTTATGTTCCTTTCTTCGAGGGAACTTCTTAGTATTTAGTTAAGACCTCAGGACATGAAACTAATAGAACAGAAACAATGTGCTGTGATTATTAGCAATGGTGGAATAGATTTTCCTTTGCAATAGTAAAGACACTGAGAGCAACAAGGTATATTTAGAACACCAAAGGTACCAAAATACTGATAGGAAAATAGAGTACAAATATATTTTTTGTGTATCTATACAAATATGCATACACGTACACAAAAGAGAATTATTTTGATTTTGGTGCGGACAATCTGGAATTTAGAGAGACGCCACTGCATGTTTACTATGTTGTTTGAATGTGCTGAATAAAGAGAGTGTGGTGTCTATATAAACAACGCAATTTGATTTATCCTTTAAAAAGGAGGACATGAAACTGAAGCATATTATGTTAAGTGAAATAAGCCAGGCACAGAATGACAAATACTACCACACGATCTCAATTATATGTGGAGCGTAAAAAAGTCAAATTTATAGAAACTGGGAGTAAAATGGTGGTTACCAGAGGCTGGGCGGTGAGGGGAGTGGGGAGATATTGGTTAAAAGACAGAAAATTTCAGTGACATGGAAGGGATAAATTCAAGAGATCTAGGGGCCTACATCATGGGACCTACAATCAATACATTTGTTAAAAGAAAAACCTTAGACAAATTAAATTAAACAGAGCTTAACCCAGCAAAGAGTGACCTGGCAACCCCTTGAATCAGAATAGGTTCAGAGCAACATGGCACCACTGCCTGGTTGAAGGGGATTTCTGGGCAGAAAAAGGAATGTGCCCTACAGAAAACGGAAGTGAGGAACAGAAGTGGCCGGACTGGTTACAGCTGGCCCTTGTCTTATTTGAACTTGAACCACAGGCTGCCTTTGCTTGGCCAAAACGCCGTGATGGGCACAAGAGTAGGCTAGTCTGTTTACACATCTAGTGAGGTTACGGTTCACTGTGTACTGAGAAAACTTTAGGCCAAACTTAAAAAATGTAAGGAGGTAGGTTTAGGATAAACTTAATTTAACACATTGTGTATTTGAAAATGGTTAAAAGAACAGATTTTTAAGTGTTCTCACCACACACTCAAAGTTAGTACGGGTGATGCATAAGTTAAGTGGCTTGATTTGATCATTCCACAATGTCTACATGTATCAAGGCATCGTGTTGTGTACATAAACATATATAATTTTTACTTGTTAATCTAAACAATAAATTAAATGTGAGTTGTTAAATGAACTGTAAAATATAAGAAGGGGAGTTGAGCTCTAAGTGAACGAGACCCATAGATAAGTTATTTTTAACATATGTTTAAACTTTGAGTCATCTTGTTATCAAAGCTAAATAACTGAGAAAATAAATAACGGAAAAAAAAGTCACGAGGCTGACGAATCTGTGAACTGCAACTTTTACTCAGTTCTCACCTAGACCTAAGGAAACAGCTCAGCGCTACTGTCAGTGCAGCTAGCAGGCGACAGTGCCCCCTGGTGGATCGTAAATGCAGAAAACACACAGAGTTTTCAAATCCTGGGGGTGATTTTGAACTTGATCTTTTCTTGTATATTACAAGAGTCTGCCTCTGATATAAAAATGTTCCTTTTATTGTATTATTCAGTGTCAGCTGCTAGGGGACCTGGCCCTAACCTTAATGTTATAAAAACATGAATGCAGCCTGCCTTACTGCATTCCTTGTTCAAATCGTAAAAAATGCTATCTGTAAATGTCTTTGGGAGGTTACAATTACTGCAAGATGCGAAATGTAATCATCATGATTTAGAGTAGGTATCAAGGTTATTGAAAGAAAATAACTCCCAAATGCATAATAATAAATGCAATACAAGATAGAACTAAGTTCCATTAATATGCTACCTTGTTGGGATTACTCAAATTTCTTATACGTCATTTTTATCCCCTACAGAATCTCTTCATTCTGAACTCATAAACGGATGTGACTTAGTTGCGGGAGAAGGGTTGGAAACTCTCACTGAACACATGTGTATAATTTTCCAGACTCTGAGGCTTCAGTTTTCCATTTAATCTTTCCACCAATGCTTTGAGGAAGATGTTGTCTCCATTTTTACAAATAAGGAAGCCAAGGCTAGGAAAGCTTAGAAGATTGTGCCCCAAATAACCCAGGTAAGAAAGCAGCGGTGGCAGCATTTGCATTCAGATCTGTTTGGCACCAATGTTTCATCTACTCCATGCTGCATATTGCTGAAACAATATGCAGTTAATTCTCCCTTCATCTTTGTGATTTTTGTTAAACCAGTAAACCTCAAGGTTTTTTAAATCCCATAATTCTATGGGATTGTCTTCTTTGTCCCCCTAAGTCTGCCCACTCCCCACCCAAATGTAAACCATTTTAATATGTGTAGGATTTAAATATGTGTAGACCAACTGAGGATAATATCTATTAATGGGAAAAGTTAAAGGGAAATCATACAAAATTTTAAGGCACCATTGGAACATCAAGTAAGCCCTTCCCTGCTGTGAAAGTAATTACCATTTGTGCTCTGTAGAGTCAAATGTCACAACCTAGGAAGCGCATAAAGCCAAGAACAATGGAAGAGTTTCCCAGTTATTGCCTGATTTGTTGGACCAAATACTTATTTAAACAAAATCCTTTGCCTTTTAAAAAGTCATTTGGCTCAACTGCAAAGAAAAATATCTTTGAGTCTTCTAACTTATCACATTAGATCAGCTAATAGTTGTGTTTACCATTTGAAAACCATTTGTGGGTCCTGTATAAATATGCTTAAATTTCATATACATATACACATTATATGATGTTTGGCTTTTTTAAAAAGCAGAATATGAAGATGTATGTAATTTCAATTTAAAAATATAGATACTTATGGATAGGAAAGGAATAAAGAAATGTTAGCATAATTACCTTTGGGTAATGGAATTAAAAATGAGTTTTCTTATCTTTTTTCTATAATGAGCATAAAGTATCTTTATAATAAGAAAGAAATCTTCTTAATATAAAAATACATACATCTTTGATTCCACAGCAAGAACCCAAGAAACTCAAAATGTCAGCCAGGTGCATATTTCAAGCTAAGTGTGTTTCTTGTGAAGTACTGTAAAACCCAAGCATGAAAGGACGGCTTATTTGGGGTATGTGTCCCTAACGCAGTGGAACTATAGAGGTATAGAGGTAAAGTGGTATTTCCAAAGTCTTTGGCACTTTGTCTTTCTTGGATGATTCAGGGTAACAATTTGCATGATATATATTACATAGAGAAGTACATACTATATAGAGTGGGGGAGACAGAGAGAGAGGTGTGGGGGGAGCGGTGATAGAGAGAGAGAGAGAGAGAGAGAGAGAGAGAATGCTCTGGTTTTATAATGTAGAACCAAATTTCCCAGATGTCTTCAGAGAAAAAAAATTTCCAAATAGTAAAACCCCAAAACCCTTCATATCACGAATAAAACTCCCAAAGATGGAGAAATGTAATGAAAAGAAAACCTGGAGTGAAAGAACTCAGTGGACTTAAATTGGCCACGGCAGAAAGCTCATTCCTTTGAGACAACAGGATGATAGTGATGAAACGTACTCAGCTCAGTTATTCTCCATTAGTTATTAAGTAAACTTAGTATGAACACCAGTTTCTTCAACAGTCAGTGTAGCTTTATCTTCGAAGCAGCCTGGCTCAGGGGTACCCACCTATCCCTTTCCCTCTTTGAAGCTGACTCTCTGGGCACCTCAGTCTTGCAGTTCATCTGCTTTGAGTTGTCTCTTTTGTATGCTGGAGGTTCTAGAGAAATGGCAGAGAGCTACTAAGGGGGTCAGATAAAGAGGCTTTGGTCATGATGGAGACTGCAGAGGGAGGAAGGGAAGGGAGGAAACTAGAGCCACCCAGACAAGAAAGGATGGGGGCAGGTGGAGACTGTTCCCGAGAATGGGGCACTGGGGGTTGTGTGTATAGTCCCAGCCTAGGTAAGATGACGGCACCAGGGCAGAGTGGTAGGTGAGGAAGAGGATGAAGCAGGAGACGTCCTGCCTCAGGGCTTGAGGGCACACAGTTCATTCTGCTTAGAAATTATGTTGCTTTGGTGCTCACTTTCTTTATTAAATTTCTTTCAATAAACCTGCTAAATTTTTTGAGTGAATAGGTTCTCACCTGTCTCATCCTCCTAATATTTAACGTTCCCCCTTTTCTTATTTTCTCTCCGCTAAGTGATAAAACATCATGAATGGCGTTTACCTGGGCTCCTCCAGGACTTCTTCCAGATTGTGTGATCGAAAACAGACAGCACTGAAGTGGGCTGGCCAATGCAATGACGAGTCGAGATATGACTGACTATGTTCATGTTGAGTAGCAAGAAACTATGGTAAGGTCTGGGAGTCATATGCAAGTAAGCAATTATGAAGAGATATCCAAGGTGAAGTGCAATGGCAGATTCAGAATCATGAAGAATGAAATTCAGAAGGTTGCATGATGAAGGTTATGAAAACAAAGGCCACGCAATGACTGGCTGAAAATGGCATTTGCTGGAGGTCTGCGGAGGAATGAGTGCCAAGAGAGGTAGGTGGGAGAGGGACATGTTCACAATGACTGAAGTGATGCAGTAGAACTATCTGAAGTTCTCAGAAGGCTTATACGCTTTCCCTCCCTGTGCCCACATCAAAATGTGGGACATCAGGCTGTGATGTGCCAGGAGGCTAGGTGGCGCCCATAAGCAACACCAGCTACCAAAAGTGGTTTTCTCTGCACATTGGCTCCATCTTGAATCCAGCTGAATTTAATGGTTGTGGAATTGAACTGCCTTCTGTGTTATGTGTCTGCTCATTTTCAAGATAATCCTATGAGCATAAAATTCAGATTCCTGATCCTGGCATCCAAGGCCCCCCAGAGTCTAGCCCAGTACTGTCATCCTCTCTATTTTTCCTACAATTCACTCTCTGTCCCAATCTGGTTAACTCTCTATCATTGGGACCTCTCAACTCTGTCTCATCTTTCATACCTTAACCTCCCTCTTCCACTATGCTTGTCCACTCATCTAACACTTAAGATAATCCCTTTCCTTGCTCCTCACTCCCAGCCTAGGGTAACCTCTTCTGCTTCAGAAATCCACAGTTCCACTTATCTGCCACTAAACACAATGTCTCACATCATCGATTAATTTACCAGATTTTAAGGTTGCTGGTTTTTTTTGAGTCGGAGTCTCACTCTGTCACCCAGGCTGTAGTGCAGTGGCAAGCTCATGGCTACCACAGACTTGACCTGCTGAGTTCAGTAGATCCTTCCACCTCAGCCTTTGAAGTAGCTGGGACTACAGGTGTGCACCACCATGCCTGGCTAATTTTTTTTATTTATTGTAGAGAGGAGGTCTCATCATGTTGCTTAGGCTGGTCTTGAACCCCTGGGATCAGGCAATCCTCTCGCCTCTGCCTTCCAAAGTGCTGGGATTACAGGCATGAGCCACTGCCCTTGGCTTCCAGAAGTCACAGAATATATCTTACAGCCTTTTTATAACCTTTAGATTCTCAGAACTCATATCTTTAGGTGGATCCAGAATATTTGCTTATACCTCCAGAAAAGACAACAGAATTCATATTGTTATTTAAGGGATGAATTTTAATAATCGTAGTATTAAAGGCACCACAATAAACTTGTTACCTACATTTTTAAAGTAAATCCTTCAGTAACACCCACCATTATTCCCATTTTGCATATATGACAAGTGGGAATTAGTAGAGAGGATAGGAAGTGAGAAATAGATCTTCCCTGAAGAGTGGAAATGAGTTTTTGCTATTAGCCATTCATTCAGACTTTGCATTCTTTGAAACTAAAATATTCCTAAGAGGGTAAGCCGTTAGGCCCATAATCTTGTTGAGAGTGAGCAGCTTCTGAGAGATGAAAAGCAGTGAGGGAAGGAGAAGTGGGAAGAAGAGGGCAGAAGAGCAAGTAGAGATAAACTTGCCCTTCTTAAAATAACTCACTAGTTTTTCCTTCCTCTGGAACTGTTTTCTTGCTCTTCTGGGGTCAACCATCCATGCTGACATAGCTACTTTAGATCAGAGGGTCAGCGTTTAAGTCATGGGTTCCCCAAATGTAGCAAGGTCCAACCAATCCTCCCAGAACTCGTAGGGTATGGCGACAAGGGTGGAACTTCCTGTTCTAGGAGTCTATGATTCGATGCTTTTCAGATTGGCTGGAATGAACGGACAGACTCAAGTGCATATTCCTAGTGAAAGTCAAATTGAGCTCCTCTACAGGAAGTGCTAGGCCTCTCATATCCTGATTCCCTCCACCTAGTAACATTGAAGAGACTCAAAGCCCTTTTCAAACAGCCCCTTTGGACATCTTATTTTCCCTTCCTCATCATCTGCAAAGCACTGATAAGAACACCGTGAGAAGGGTGACTCTGTAGGAACAATGCTTGCAGCCTGTTCCTGCAGTCGGAGGGACTCCGGCCCTGCCTGTTTTCTCTGGGAGCTGAGCCATTCCCATGCTTTAAAGATTAAGCAATTCAGAGATTCTACTTCTGTTTGGAAATTCATGACCACTGAGGTCTACAGTGTCCCCAAAAAATCACGTTAAGGAGTTGTTGAAATCCAAACATAAAGGCAACAAGACAGAGAACATCATATCCCTAAATGCTTTTCACTAATTCTGCTACACACCTGCCACTTGTCTGAATTTCCTTCCAATCCTCTTAACCACCTAAGGAATTCTGTCTGGTTCATCTTTATGAAGAAAACTCTCCAGAGTGCTGTTCCTCCTTCCATCAGGACTGGCTGCCCTCTAGCAGCAGTCCTGGGATTCCTTTCACCTCTTTCCTGTTTTGGACTTGTTTCATATTACAATCTATAACTGTAAATCATGGAAGATGTGTTCTAAGACGGGATAGCAGGGGGACCTAATTTATGAAATGTTGACATGATCCTGGGATTAACCAGCCTCAGCCTGCCTCACGAGGTCATTGTTGTGAGAATCTGGTGACATGCTATTTACATATATACATGAGCCCGGCTCGGTGGCTCAGCCTGTAATCCCACCCTTTGGGAGGCTGAGGGAGTGGATTGCCTGAGCCCGCGGGTTCGAGACACGCCTGGACAACTTGGCGAGACCTCATCTCTACCATAAATCAAAAAATTAGCTGGGCGTGGTAGTACACGCCTGTAGTTCCAGCTACTTGGAAGGCTGAGGCGGAAGGATCATCAGAGCCCAGCAGGTCGAGGCTGCGGTGGCCAAGAGCAACCACTGCACTCCAGTCTGGGTGACAGAGTGAGACTCCAACTAAAAAAAAATATATATATATATATATGTATGTGTATATGCTGTTACTTTTATTCTTTGGTAATAAGGCAGAATGGTACATAACCCAGTGTCAGCTACATGCTATAAGTGTTTTAGTAGATTAAGTATGCATTGTCAAAAGCAGAAATTTCGGCTGGGCTTGGTGGCTCAACCCCAGCACTTTGGGAGGCCGAGATGAGTGGATTACCTGAGCCCGCAGGTTCAAGACCAGCCCAGGCAACTTGGCAAGACCTCGTCTCTATAATAAATTTTAAAAATCAGTTGGGCATGGTAGCACGCACCTGTAATTCTGGCTATTTGGAAGACTGAGCCAAAAGGATCACTGGAGCCCAGCAGGTTGACACTGGGATGGCTATGAGTGTGCCACTGCACTCCACCCTGGGCAACAGAGTGAGACTCCAACTCAAAAAAAAAAAAAAAAAAAGAGAAATATCACGCCCAAAGGGCTGAAAATTAGTTCTTGGAAGGCAAAAAAAAAGTACTCTTTTTTTTTTTTAAATTTTTTTTATTATGGTATTATGGGATACAGTTAGGGGTTAGGTATACAAAATTGCTTCATTCAGGCACCCTTGATGATAAGAGGTGTCTCCCCATCCCCAGAAAGATATTTATCACCATTAATCCCATCGCCCCCCCCCCCCATAGTTTCCCACCACTGTCAGTCATTTTCTTGTGGTAGTACGTTGGATGATCAAGGTCTACTATATGA
>CAUYQG010066439.1:22-67428 GCA_963574415.1 Tarsius wallacei | reverse complement strand
CTCTACAATAAATCAAAAAATTAGCTGGGCATAGTGGCGCGCGCCTGTAGTTCCAGCTACTTGGAAGGCTGAGGCAGAAGGATCGCCTGAGCCCAGCAGGTCGAGGCTGCGGTGGCCGGGAGCGGCCACTGCACTCCAGTCTGGGTGACAGAGTGAGACTCCAACTCAAAAAAAAAAAAAGTTAACAAATCCATGTAATCTTTCCCAGATCAAGAAGTAGAACATTTTAGCACCTTAGAAATCACTCCCATACTATTTCAGTTACTACTGTCCTCCAGGATTACGGTGGTATCTTAACTTCTAATACAGATTAATTTTGCATGTCTTTGAACTTTCTATAAATGGAAGCATATGTATGCATTATTTTGTGTCTGGCTGAACACCAAGTTTGTAAAATTCATCTGTGTTGTAATTTGTTTGCTGTCTTTGCTGTATAGTATTCCATTGTACAAAAATACCACAGTTTATTTATCTATTCAACTATGATGGATATTTTAGTTGTTTCCAAACTCACCCAACCAGTTCAGTCTCTCTGGGGCTTTATGAGTAGAGTTGTTAAACCATTCTAGTGCATGTCTTTTGGCAGACAGATATACACATTTCTGTATTTCTTAGGGGGATATTCCTAAGATTAGAATTGCTGAGTTATAGGATATATATGTGTTTAGCTTTAGTAGACATGGTCAACATGTATGTGGGTTCCAGATGCTCCACATCTCCACCAACACTTTTATTTTCTCTTTTTCATTTTGGCCATACCAGTGAGTATGAGGTGGTATCAAATTATAGTTTGAAACCATGAAGTTAAGCTTTTTTCATATTTTTATTAGTCATTTGGATATCCTTTTTTGTGAAGTACCCATTCCAAGTCTTTTGCTCATTTTTCTACTGAGTTGTTTTGATTTTTAAAAAATTATTGATTTGTAGTAGCTTAAAATATATTTTTGGGGTGTGAGTCTTTTATATGATATATGTATTGCAAATTCTTCTCCCACTTTGTGGCTTGCCTTTTCACTTTCTAAATGGTATCTTTTCATGAAAAGAAGCTCTTAATATTATTGTGTCCAACAAATCATGTTCTTCTTTTATGGTTACCACTTTTGTGCCATCTGAGAGATGTGTGTCTGCCCCTAAGTCAAGGAGACATTCTTCTATGTTATCTTTTTCAAGTGTTATTGTTTTACCTTTCACATTCATATCTATAATCCATCTAAAATAGATATTTGTGTAAGGTATGAAGTAAGCATCAAGACTCTTTTTTTTTCCTACGTGGCCCAGCACTATTTATTGAAAAATAAATAAATCTTTCCTTACAGCACTGCAGTGTCATCTTTGTTATAAATTGAGCCATGTGGCCAGGCACTGTGTCTCATGCCTATAATCCCAGCACTTTGGAAGGCCAAGGTGGGAGGACTGCTTGAGTCCAGGAATTTGAGACCAACCTAGGCAATATAGTGAGACCTCGTCTCTACAAAATAAAAAAAAATTAGCTGAGTGTGGCAGCACGTGCCTGTAGTCCTAGCTACTGGGGAAGCTGAGGCAAAAGGGTCACCTGAGCCAGGAGGAGGTCAGGGCTGCACTGAGCTGTGATCATGCCACTGCACTCCAGCCTGGATGACAGAGCGAGACTCTGATTTGAAAGAATGAATGAATGAATAAATAAATATTGAGCAATCATATTTAAGTCAGTTTTTGGACTCTCTATTCTAATCTGTTGATCTGTTTGTCTATTTTTGGGCCAAGATCACAAAGTAAACCTCCTGGGATTTTTATTGGTAATGTATTAAATTATAAATCAGTTTGGGAGAATTGCAGCTTAACAATTCTTTATGCATTCTTTTGTGTCTGGCTGAATACCAAGTTTGTAAGATTCATCTATGTTGTTATAATTTGTTTGCTCTCATTGCTGTATAGTATTCCATTGTATGAATATACCACAGTTTATCTATTCAACTGTGATGGACATTTTAGTTGTCTCCAAACTCACCCAACCATTTCAGCCTTATTGGGGTTGACTTGTTCCAACCCACAAACATGGTAACATGGTAAATCTATGTGTGCCATCTTAAATCCTATTAGCTAGACACACATTCCTGAACATCTACACTCCTTAGAGTATAGATTTAAAAACCACTGATCCCTTTCTTCCTGGGTGCCAAGGGCTTTCTTCACAGTTTTTATTTCTGAGTTTTCTCCTACAACTCTGAATGACTTCAAATGATTTTACACTTTTGTAGACCTCAACAGGGTAGCATGATAATAAAACAACACAATAGCCCTAATGTTTATACAATATAAGTGATGCACCTATACAGTAATAGCAGAGGAGGATGGTTTTCAGATCCAAAGACCATATTTTTTCTTTAGAAAACGAAGGTGGCCGGGCGCAGTGGCTCAAACCTGTAATCCCAGCACTTTGGGAGGCCAAGGTGAGAGGATTGCCTGAGCTCAGGGGTTTGAGACCAACCTGGGCAACTTGATGAGACCTCATCTCTACAATAAATAAAAAAATAGCCGGGCATGGTAGCACGTGCCTGTAGTTCCAGCTACTTGGAAGGCTGAGGTAGAAGGATTGCTGAAGAGAAAGAAAGGAAGGAAGGAAGGAAGGAAAGAGAAAGAAAGAAAGAAAGAAAGAAAGAAAGAAAACCAAGCTGTGTGCTGCCCTTGAATTATTGTACGTAGTTCTGGTCACCAGACCTCAAGAAGGAAATAATATAGTTGAGAAAGCCCAGAGAAGGGTATCTATGATGGCCAAAGGGATGAAGAGACTTCTTTGTGGAGACAGACCCAAACAAAACAAAAAAATTCTTCAGATAAAAAGGAAAATTAGCTGGGTGTGGTAGCACGCACCTGTAGTTCCAGCTACTTGGAAGGCTGAGGCGGAAGGATCGCTGGAGCCCAGCAGGTTGAGGCTGCGGTGGCCCGGAGTGTGCCACTGCACTCCAGTCTGGGTGACAGAATGAGACTTCAACTAAAACAACAACAACAACAACAAACAAAAACAAACAAAAAAAGAGACAAAGCTGCAGTCCTTGGTATTAGAGAATATGGTTTGGCACTACCATATTGACACTTTTAAAAGGTAAATTTAAGGCAAACATTGATAAAAGGAAACTTTTGCCCAGCAAAAGGAGCTCATAAAAATGAGCAAACGATGACTTTTTAAGGGAAGAGGCTATTAAGGGAACCTAGGTCTATTTGCAGGTACATTCTTACACTTTAACATTCCTTGGCTTCACAGCAGGTCAAAATTCTACTTCAGGGGGACGCTGACCTAATCCAGTTTGTCATTGTTTAGGTTGATAGGTACATCTTGCTGAGATTTTAATTTCCTTTTGTTCAGCCTCTGATGTGAACAGAGACTTTCTACATAATGATGCCTCAGAGACAATGATTAAGTTAATAGCTTCTCAAGGTTGAATAGTCTTCTTCTTTTTATTTCCACTCTGGACCTTAGTTGTTAGCCATTTCCTCATTTCAGTGTCCTGCTTTGGCTCCTGTCCCAGTTCTCAGTGTTCCTTAAAAGTTGTGGAACCCTGAACTTAACACAGACTATGGTTTTGGCTAAAGTTTTTGGGAAACAGAGTTTGCTCAGCAAAAATGCTCTGCCAGACTGTGAGAAAGACTCCTCCATTCACTTATGAACATTTGACTCATGGGCACACACATGTTCATAGGCATGATGAGGGCATCCATCTAGAGTGAAGCCTGGGGCAAACCATGTTTTCCAATGTTTTATCCAGAATGAATCAAGCTTAAATTGGCAGAAAGAGCAGATATTAGGGGGAAAGATATCACAAAAGAGCTACAGTGACCTAGGATGGGATAGGAAAGTGTGGAGGGCAGGGAAGCTCAAGGGAAGCCAGAGAAGATACCTGGGGGAGGGGGAGTCCTACCTGTTCTTAGGGCTATCACTGTCCAGCCTCCCAGAAGAATGAAATGAGAACCCTCAAAGTTTGGTGCTTAGGGTCGTTACACAGATTTGCTAAATTCCAGGATGGTTTTGCATACATGGTCTTCAAGTGCATATTCCAAGACTTCAGAATGGATCCTGAGAAAGGAGGCAAATATTTCCCAGATATTAGATCATCACCACCATGGCCTTTAATTTAAAAGTTCACTGCTTTTTTTTCCCCTGTCATACATACCAAAGTCTACTTTCCTAATCAGGAAAATTTGAAAGCTTACTTTTCTAAATCAAGCTAAGTCTGGGACCTACCTGTTGCTAGGCAGGAAATCCCATTTAAATAACCACAGAAATTAAGAATTGGAAGAAACCTTAAGGGTCATGTGGCCAAATGATTTTCATCTGATACTCAGAGCCACAGGGATTCCTAGTAGCCCCTTAAGTTATTGAGGAGAACAGACTTCATCCAACTGTTCTACCAAAGCAGGTGAGCTGAAATCATATTTTATTTTTTCCATTTTAATGTAAGATTTTGTAGCACCAAAATTACCATTAATAAAAAGTGTTATAAAATAGTTGATTTTGTTTATTCTATTTGCCCCAAATTAAGACTTTCCTTCAATAACAAGCATATAATATTCAGATATTCACACATTCGGCTTTAATCATTAGACTTGTCTCTTCCTTGCTTCAGGTGTCAAGATTTTAACACTCCTGGCAGGTAATGGATCATAGAATGTCAAAGTTGAAAAGGTCCCTAGAGACCACTACTTCATTATGCAGAAGAGGAAGCTAAGGCCCAGAGAGATGAAAAAATAGCCTTTCCTTGACCACTTCCAAGGATGAGGAGCTTACTACTTAACAAAGCCCTTATTCCAAAAATTGATTGAATATGATTAGTAAATAAAACTTGCTTTGCTCTGCACAACCAATCTTTTAGTTTAATTGCTTTTTGGTTTGATCTGGGCCCTCTAGGCACAAGGAGAGAAACAAGGAATAGACAGGCACAACTCAGCTTCCCCAACACTGAATTGCAGCAATAGCAGAGTGGGGAAATAAGTGTGAGAAAGAAAGAGGGAACTTCAGTCAGTGATAGTCAAATGAAGCATCTGGGGGTGCAGAGGGACTGAAAACTTGGCATGTACGTGTCTATTCAGCTAAAATCAGCCCTGTTCCCAACTGACATCCTCTCCAGAAGAACCTCCTTCAGGTGGCTGGAATGTTGTACAAGGCCAAGTGACATCAATAAGCAGCATCTTTCAGGCCCCCAAATTTCTAAGAGGGCTCTGATATGTGAGATGTGTCTCTAGATAGGACATCCATTGGACAGGATGGTAAAATCCTAGAGTTTGTTCCTAGGCTGGAACAAACTGATGAAACCATCTAGCCTAGAGCTCATTTTACCTATGGGAACTTTGAGCTCCAAGAGGTAAGTGACCCTCCTAAACCATACACTGATAGTAGGGCCCAAATCTCTGTTCAATCTTGTGTTCTCTCTACTACATGACAATAACTTAAATGCATTCTGTACTTTACAATCCTGTGACCTTGTTAAGGCAGTTACTATTATTATCCTTATTTTATAAATGAGAAGAATGAGACTTAGAAAAAATTATATACCCAAATCCAGTAAGTCATAGAGCCCAGTCTTACAATGCCCTTCCAATTCCAAAGGCGTTTGCTCTACCCATTCCAAATCCCTCCTCTAGAGGGCATACAGATTAGGCTGAAGTGTGGGTGAATTCCCAAAACCACCTACCCAATTGTAGGGCAGTTCTGCTCTGAGCAGACCTAGTGAGATGCTACATGAAGCTGGAGTAAAGATAGAAGAAGCTCGTAGTATGACTGGAAAGTGGTCAAGTTGTCTTCAAGTTCCCAAGCTTCCCCTTTACTGGCAAGTTTTATGACCCACTCATTTCTTTTCGAACCTATGTTCCCATGCTTTCTCCATCTCCCTACCCTCCTAATGCCCAATCAAGAAGATCTGAAAAATTAACCCAGAGGTCTAATGACCTATAAACCTCAGGAAGCAGGAATTTTTGTCTGCTTTGCTTATTGATATAGCCCAAGGACATAGAAAAGGGCTTGGCACATAGGAGGTACTCAATAAATATTTCCATGAATGGAGCGCATAGGGTGTGCATTAGCTAGAATCTTCCACAAGAGGAAGGCAATGGGACAGAGAGCCAGATGGAAGAAGGACTGTGGGCCATAGGAAAGCTGTGAGGGAGGGCAAGGGGCAGAGAGGCATAGAACTACTGAGGAAGAGGAGATGGTACCAGTGGGTGAGAAGGAAGGAATGGAGAGGAGTGAAGGGTCCAGAGGGGTGAGGCACTGGGGGATCAGAGGGCTTAAGGGTGGAAATGGGCTAAGGAACCCAGGGCCTGACACTCCTCTCCTCTCCATGGGCCTCCGTTCACAGACCCCCTGGAGGGAGTAAACATCACCAGTCCAGTACGCCTGATCCATGGCACTGTGGGGAAGTCGGCCCTGCTTTCTGTGCAGTACAGCAGCACCAGCAGTGACAAGCCTGTAGTGAAGTGGCAGCTGAAGCGGGACAAGCCAGTGACTGTGGTGCAGTCCATCGGCACAGAGATCATCGGCACCCTGAGGCCTGACTATCGAGACCGTATCCGACTCTTTGAAAATGGCTCCCTGCTTCTCAGCGACCTGCAGCTGGCTGATGAGGGCACCTATGAGGTTGAAATCTCCATCACTGATGACACCTTCACTGGGGAGAAGACCATCAACCTCACTGTAGATGGTAAAGTACTTTGTCAGGGAAGGAGGCAGGACTGGCAATTGGGACTGGGGTGGGGTCTGCCCTGCACACTAGCTACAGCCAGGAAAAACCAATACAAAAGACACTTGGAACTTGAAACTGAACCAAGTGGAATGAGAAATTGGCAGATAGGCATAGCTAACATGTATAGAGGGCTTACCACAGGCCCAACTAATCTAAGTGCTTTGTGTATGTTGACTCGTTCAATGCTCATAATCTAAGAATAGTCACTATTATTATTCTCCATTTTGCAAAGAGGGAAGTGAGGTACAGAGAGACTGAGTAACTTGCCCAAGATCACACAGCTAGTAAGTGAACCCAGACTAAAATATCTTTCAGACTTGGCTAGTTTAAGACATTTAAGCCCAGTGGTCTTGGAAAGGTATTCGGGAAGAAGGAAATAAGGGCAGATACTATGTCTGGCTTGTCCAGCATTGTACCCTCTGTGCCTAGTTGATATTTAATAAATAGTTGGTGAATGAATGAGCGAGCAAGTGAGTGATGGGAAAGGGCTGCACTGAGGATCCCTGAAAGGTCTTCTCAACCCAAAGAGTGAGTTGGAAGGTAGTGTTACAGGTGTGTGGGAAGGTGGGGAGTTAAAGGGAAGGAAGAAGCTTTTTAGCTGATGACTCACAGGTTCCCCACCCCTGGGGCTCAGTGCCCATTTCGAGGCCGCAGGTGTTAGTAGCTTCGACCACTGTGCTGGAGCTCAGCGAGGCCTTCACCCTGAACTGCTCGCACGAGAATGGCACCAAGCCCAGCTACACCTGGCTGAAGGATGGCAAGCCCCTCCTCAATGACTCGCGAATGCTCCTGTCCCCTGACCAAAAGGTGCTCACCATCACCCGTGTGCTCATGGAGGACGATGACCTGTACAGCTGTGTGGTGGAGAACCCCATCAGCCAGGGCCGCAGCCTGCCCATCAAGATCACCGTGTACAGTGAGTCTCCCTGTCTGCCCTCTTTTAGGACCCAAAACCCTGAGAGGCAGGTGCCTGTGAGGGACTGAGGACATACCAGAGAGAATGTCACTGGAACGGGGCAGAGAAGGGCAGCTATCCATGAAGGGCAGCAACAGCTCTGCCATCAGTCAGCCTTGCTGCCTGAGGCACCTTTTCTCCTCTTTCCACTGCGGTAAGCTCTGCTCACCACACTTTTGAGGTCTCTCCCACCTCTCTGCTTCTCTGTCTCCCTAGGAAGAAGCTCCCTTTACATCATCTTGTCTACAGGAGGCATCTTCCTCCTTGTGACCTTGGTGACAGTCTGTGCCTGCTGGAAACCCTCCAAAAAGTCGGGGTAACTCTCCATGTTCCACACCTCGAACAACCTAACCCTTCAATCTATTCCAACCCCAAGCTCTAGTCTTTTCTCAAGTCCTTAACAACATGCCTTTCTTCCCAGGAAACCCATTTTCCCATTGTGTATGGAATAGCATCGTATGTTCACAACTCCAGCATTATTAACAATGGTTTCACTTGCTGAACACCTTTTTGAGGCCAGGCACTGTGAATGTGGTTAGCTTGTTACCTTTTAAGTGTGATTATCTGCAGTTTTCTGATAGTGACACTGAAATCAGATTGGTTAAATGACTTGCCCACAGTCACAATGCAAGTGACAGTATCAGGGAGCAAACCTAGATGTGACTCACTCCAAAGCTCATGGATGACCTCCCACACCCACTGCACCCAGCCCATCTTCCTATTACAAGGCCGCTCTCTTTCTTTTTTTTTTTTTTTTTTTGAGGTGGAGTCTCATTCTGCTGCCCAGGCTGGAGTGCAGTAGCATGCTAACGGTCACCCCAGCATCGACCTGTTGGGCTCGGGTGACCCTTCTGCCTCAGACTTCCAAGTAGCTGAAACTATAGGCACGTACTACCATGCCCGGCTAATTTTTTTGATTTATTGTAGAGATGAGGTCTCGCCAAGCTGCCCAGGCTGTTCTCGAACCCTTGGGCTCAGGCAATCCTCTCACCTCGGCCTCCCAAAGTGCTGGGATTACAGACCTGAGTCACCGTGCCCAGCCTCAAGGCCTCTCTTATGGCCATCAGATCCCTCCCTATGTCCCCCAGCTTTTCTCACCAGGGGGATTGGATTGATTCACAGGAAGCAGAGGAAGCTGGAGAAGCAAAACTCCCTGGAATACATGGATCAGAATGATGACCGCCTGAAAGCAGAAGGTGAGCTCCCAGCCACCCACTCACCCATCCCATCGTCACTCAGATCAGTGGGCTGCTGGGAAAAGGCAGAACTGGGCAACAAGGAAACCAGCTCTGCAGGGCCCCTTCCTCCACCAACCGCACGAAGACTGCAGAGCAGGGAGAGGTGCCACCAAGGTAGGACCACGGGTATTCAGATATGTTGGTGGAGGTTGTGGTGGGCCAACTGGGGAGCAAAGAGCATAGGTGCTGGCTGGTAGAGAGAGTCTGTACTTGGGCCAGCCACCCTATTCTTTCTCCTGTGCAGCAGACACGCTACCACGAAGTGGAGAGCAGGAGCGGAAGAACCCCATGGCACTCTATATCCTGAAGGACAAGGTGAGCAGACCTAGGCTGGATGACCCGCAAGCATGCAGTGAAACCCTACCACATGTCTGGTGCTAGGGAGTCATGCCATATTGCTATTTCTTTGTAGTACTCAGAATAACTATGAAATATTTGTGTCCCTCTCATTTTAGAAATTAGAAAAATAAGGCTGAAGATGAAATGACTTGCCTAGGATTAAACAAGTTTCAAACCTAGGTCTTTGGATAGCAGTTCTGGTGATTTTCCCACAATTTCACAATTAACTGTCCCAGGCTGTCCAAAACAGTTGGAAAAGGGAGAATAAAGGGACAAAGCTCTCAAGTTAACGCATATCAACATTTATCGAACACCTACCATGTGCCAGGTCGCATGCTAAGTGTGGTGTATTGCAAGAAAAACCAATCTTATGTCTGCCGCCTTCCAGGAGGTGGGAGCATAGAGAACTGTGAGGCCTTCATCTCGGTATTTCTGGAGCCCTCTCATACCAGGCGCCCTCCCAGACTGGGCTGGCCATCCGCTGACCCCTGCGACGCGTGTCCTTGCAGGACTCCCCGGAGCCCGAGGACAGCCCCGCCCCGGAGCCTCGGAGCGCGACAGAGCCCGGCCCGCCCGGCTACTCCGTGTCGCCCGCTATGCCCGGCCGCTCGCCGGGGCTGCCCATCCGCTCCGCCCGCCGCTACCCGCGCTCCCCGGCTCGCTCTCCCGCCACCGGCCGGACGCACACGTCGCCGCCCCGGGCCCCGAGCTCGCCCGGCCGCTCGCGCAGCGCTTCGCGCACACTGCGGACTGCGGGCGTGCACATAATCCGCGAGCAAGACGAGGCTGGCCCGGTGGAGATCAGCGCCTGAGCCGCCTCGGGGCTCCCCACGAGGCGCCAGCGGCCTGCGGGCCCGGGGGAGGACCGGGAAGCCGGGGCGCAGCGTGCTAGAGGTCCCGGCGGGGCCGCTGGTGTGCTGGGGCTGGACGTGTGTGAGCATGCGCAGATGGGAGGGGTTGCAGTGGGCGGCCGCGGAGTGTTGATCCGGTGGTCAAACCGGGTCGCGTTTGCCCCTGGTTTACCGGGTGTGTTCTCAGTGGATATGGGTTGTGCCTTGTTAGGACCACGTAGATTATTAAATTTCTGGCCCAATCCCCAAAAAGTTTGTAAGGAAACTAACATCAGTAACTTAATCCCCATGACTACCCTGTGCTCTTCTCAAGGAGCTCTTGTTTCCTACCTACTGCCCTGCCCTCAGAACAAACGCCTGAGCCCTGGGACACTTTTTGGCAAGCTCAGAGTAGAGAAGTCAGTTTCCCAAAACGCACAACTCTAAGTCAGATGCTGGTTACTGGGTGTGCAGGGACTGTTCTGAACACCTGGGGAATCGTTGTGAAGACCCCCTTGGGTGGACACCTGGTACCTGGGTATCTACAAGTGGGTGAGGGAGGAGCTCAAGTACATTTCTTTGCCCCCTGACCTGGGCCCTAGCAAGGCAAATGACTCAGGCCCACCTGCTCAGCCTCCTCCCAAAGCCTCCCTCAGTGGCCATGCCATGCCATGCCATGCCAAACGTTCTGTGTGTCTCTGTCCCTGAACAAATGAGATGAATAGGTTTATTCCTATGGAGAAGTGGGTTCCCACTGACTCCCCTAGCCCAGAAAGATAGATCAAACGAGGAAATGTTTCTAAGCCCCTCAAATTCATACCTTCTCCCTGGTTTCCTTAAAAAACAAGCTTTCAAACAATCATTATTTTTGAGAAGGCTGTTGAACTTCCTACAACTGGAAGAGAATATGGTTCTAATCTCCAGAAAAATGGTAGGAGGAGGAGAAGACTTACTGCTTCCCAGCATTTCAGGAGAACATGATCCAACCCTTGGCCTCCTGCCACCCATTTACCCTGCTCCCAGACGCTGGGATCCTGGAGCACAGGACAGAGGAGGACTCCCTAATCACACTAACACCAGAATAAGGAGGGGATGGGCCACTGTGTAATCAGTCTGTGCCCATGTCACCACTTCTTGAACAGTTCATAAGAGAAGCAATAGTCTGTTGTGTGAGGAGAGGAGAGAGGCCAATTAAAAAACAGAAAGGGAAGCAGCTCCTCTGTGTGTTCTGTCCTCTCCTCTCTAATGCCTTCAAGAGTCCTCTGGCCCCTCCCCAACCTCCTAAACTCTAGCTCTAACTTTCCACCATCTCATGGACCAACTCCCAAGGCCTCTGTTACCTATCACCTCCACACCAGGGCACGTTCTGTCCCAGCCCCAAGGACACCAACATTTCTAGTTTGCCCCCTCTGCCTTTACCCACAGCTTGTCCTCTTAGTTCTCTGTTCCTACGCACTTCTCCAGGCTCATTTGAGCAGATGCGCCTTTGTAGCTCATCTAACCTTCCCAGACGCCTCATTCATAATGAGAAAATGCATGTAGAGGAAAGTTGCCCAGGAAAGTGAAGATGAATGACTTGGAGAAGGAATACCTGCTGGTGAGCCTTGAGATGCACAGGTAAAAGAGAGAGTGAGATGACAGCATGCCATACCTGGTGCTGAATCCCTGAGGGGCCAGCTTCCCAGGCTCAAGCCAAATCTGCCTTAAATTGGGGGGTTAAGGAAGGAAGTGTTTTTTTTGTTTTTACTTTGTTTTGTTTTGATCTTCATCTTTGTATTACTGGCATCTAGGAGAGTGCCTAGCACACACTGGATGCTCAATAAACTTTTGATGAAATGAAATGGCAACTTCATTCCACTTAAACTGGGAGAACAAAACAAACAGCCTAAACATATCAGTCTTTTGTCTTTTTCTTTTCATCTTCTCTCACCATCCTTCATCTTCTTTCCAAACCCCGAATTGTTCACTCCAAAATCATCACTCACTCATCCATTCATTCATTGATTAAATTAGTTGCTTTTTCACTTATTCAATAAATGTATGTTTATCTACCATGGACCAGGTTCCTGTGCTAGACACTGAGGAAGCAGCATAACTATGTTAGTAAGACATAGATTATTATAATGAAGTATGTAAAATGCAATGATGGAGATAGATACTAGTTGCTATGTGAGCATGTAGGAGAGTTATATAGCCTAAATTGGGGGTTATTAGCAAAGATATCTTGGAGAAGAACAGGCCTGAGTTTAGTCTTAGAAAGATTAGTTAATCGAATTTTTAAAAGGATGAGAAGACACATTGCAAGCAGAGGGAGAAGCATGCATCAAAGCTTGGACGTGCAAGACACAATGGGGAATCCAGGGTCCTAAGCCATGGCAGTGGATGAGATTAGTTTGGGAAAGTATATAGAGTAAAAGATGAGGGAACTGCAGGTAGATTTCTGAGGACATCAATATAGGTTAAAATGACCTCACCAAGAAGGGCTAAAAAGGCACAGCCCATGAGATAAGAGGAAATATGGGAGATAATAATATCACCCAATCAAAAGAAGAAGAGGGTTTTAAGAAAGGGAATACCTAGGACTGTGGAGAGGAGGTCATCAATGAAAAGAAGCTAAAAGTACACATTAAATTTGGCATCAAAGGGATCATTGATCAACTTGGCATAAGTAGTTTCAGATGTGCAGTGGCGGTTAAAGCTAGATTACAATAGGTGAAAAATTAATATCTGGAAATTCTGCCGGATACTTGAGACTAGATGCTTGAGAGGTCCTCCTGTTTCAAAACAACAAGTTCCTGCTTAAGCTATATTTAGCTTTCATTGTTGACATGGAGAGATGGGGAAATTTTTAAGGGGTCAGAAACAAAACAAAATTTAAAAGTACTTAGCACCTATAAAATGTGATATTACTCAGGGGCAAATATGTATATTAGTATTGTAATGGAAGACTGGTGTCAACGGCAAGGTGACGAGAACTGAGCCTGAGACTCCTGTACCCTGAAAAGGGCCCCCAATTGGTAGCATCCTATATGTCTAACAAATAAACATGCAACTATTTCTGAAAAAAAGCATCTAAAATTTGCAGAGATAAGATGAGTTAACAATAAAAGATTATTAAACACACAAGGAAATATGTCACCATGAATAAGAGTTAGCAGATAAGCCGGGCTCGGTGGCTCAGCCTGTAATCCCGCGCCTTTGGGAGGCTGAGGTGAGTGGATTGCCTGAGCCCGCGGGTTTGAGACTTGGTGAGACCTCATCTCTACAATAAATCAAAAAATTAGCCGGGAGTGGCCACTGCACTCCAGTCTGGGCGACAGAGTGACTCCAACTCAAAAAAAAAAAAAAAAAAAGAAGGTTATCAAGTAAGATATATACAAAGATTTCCATGCGTACATAAAATGTAGTAAAACTAGAGTAAACCAAAGACAAAGCAAAAATCTTAAAAGCAGAGAGAAAAAAATGGGGGGGGGAAGCCACAGTAATAGTAGAAATCATAAGTCATGAATAAAGATAACTGATAACTCAGAGTATTGTATCTAGCAAAGAAAGTTTTCAAATAGGAGGTTAAAATAAAGATATTATCAGATAAACAAAAACTTGGAATTTACCATCAGCAGTAAAGGAACTTCTAAAAGATATAGCAAGTATTCCAAAAGAAAAACTTGAGATACAAGAAAGAATAGTGAGCAAATTAATTAACTAATTAATTAATTAATAGGCAAATCTAAATAATGCCATATAAAATGGTAATAATAATGATATCTAACTTTTGGTTTTCAAAACTTGAAAAATTAAATACAGAAAAATAGGATGTAAGTTGGGAGGGGCATTAACAGAATTAAGCTATTTCAGAGTCCTTGAATTCATTGGAAAGAGTGAAGTGGTTAAGATATTAACTTCAGATTGTACTAACTATTCAGAGGGAAGTTATTAGAGTAACCACTAAAAGAATAGAATGAGAACATATAGGTTCCAAACCAACAAAGGGAGAAATAGAATAAGGAAATAAGCAAACACAAACTTAATTTTTTTGAAGCCACAAAACTAGAGAAAATACATATAGAAAAAGTGGGACAATAGCCAAAAAACAAATGGTAGAAGCAAGGCTGAATTATAAATTACCTAAATTTGCCAGTTAAAATACAAAAGTCTGTCAGATTTCATTTTTTAAAAAAACCAGTCATATGATATTTAAATGAAATACACTCAAAACAACTATTTGGAAAAGTTAAAAGTAATGGAAAAGATATACCAGAAAATACTAAGCAAAAGGAAGTTGGGGTAACTTTTAACACAATCAGTGGACTTCAGAACAAAAAGCATAATTAGTAGAGTGATTTTTTTGTTATTGTTTGCCTGAGACTGTCCTGGCTTACTCCTGTTATCCTAGCATTATTATTATTAACATACCTTTTAACTCCAAAAAGCTATCCCAATCAATCATATGGCCACCCTTAATATTAGGATTATAAATAGGGTGACTTGAATTTGAGTGCAAATAATTTATTTCAAGAAACACCAGTATGATAGTAGGGAAGTAGATTGGGAATGGGATCAAAGCCTACATAGGATATGTTATCAAACAAGTTAACACTGTAAAAAAACTGGAGCTCAAATCCTATGGTGAACCCTGGAAGACAGCGTTAAACAGACTTTGGAATAATCCAAACTAAAAGGCAAGGGAGATGGGGTATTGCTCTACCAACTCTCCATTCATCATTAGCTTAGAGATTCTTCTGGAGCCTTAGAAAAGCTTAACAGCACTTTTAGCTTGCCCTGTGTAAGGGTCAAATATGTTCTCCAAACAGAGTTGCAGTTATTCACAGAAAGCAGTCTTCAGTATAGAGATAAATCATGAGAAGTTATAAGTGGAGCCTTAATGGTGTCTGCTACAGATGATAACTACATAACAATTAAAATAGTTATCTCACCAAAAATATATTAAAATTGAATTGTGTACATCTAATCAATTAGCTTCAGATATTTAAAGTAAACAATTAATAGCATTACAGGAAGAAATTTGCAAGTCTACTTTTGCAGTGGAAGTTTTCAATATACCTATCTTGATTACTTTAAAAGACTAAGATAAAATTTTATAATAGTGCAATATACAAGCTTGGTTTTTAAAAAAACACATAAACTACTCCAATTTTAAAAATACATATTCTTCTAACAAATACTTAAAACATTTTCCAAAAATTGACCATATGCTAGGATATAAAGTAAGACTTAATACATTTTGAAGAGTTGTTTTTATACAGGCTACCTTCTCTGACCACAAATTAAATTAGAAGTCAATAACTAGGTTGGGCACAGTGGCTCATGCTGTAATCCCAGAACTTTGGAATGCTTAGGCAGAAGGATTGCTTGAGGCCGGGAGTTTGAGACCAGCCTGAGCAACATAGTGAGACTCCATGTCTACCAAAAAAAAAAAAAAAAACCTGAGTGTGGTGATGCACACCTGTGGTTGCACTTTGGAAGGCCGAAGCAGGATGATCACTTGAGGCCAAAAGTTTGAGACCAACCTAGGCAACACAGAAAGACTTTCATCTCTAAATAAGTAAATAAATAAATAAAAATCTGGGCATGTGGAGTGCGCCTGTAGTCCTAACTACTCGGGAGGCTGAGGTGGAAGAATCACTTGATTCCCAGGAGATTGAGGATGCACTGATTTATGATCATGCCACTGCACTCCAGACAGGGCAACAGAGTGAGACCCTGTTTCAAAAAAAAGTCAATAACTAACAATTTATATAAAATTCTTTTTATTTGAATATTTTAAAACACATTTCTTAGTAATTAATGAGCCAAAGAAAAAAATCACAGTAGAAGTTTTAAAAGTTAAATCTAACCATAATAAAATATACTGTGTATCAAAATTTGTAAGATGCAAAAGGAAATGTACTAAGAGGAAAGTTGATGGGCTTAAACACATATTTAAAAAGCAGAAAGATTGCAAATTAAAGAGTGAAGCATCCAACTTAACATGTTAAACAAACAAACAAACAAACAAAGCCAAAAAATGTAGAGTATAAGAAATAACAGAAATTAGTGAAGTGCAAAACATATATAAAGTACAGAAGAGCAAAAAGATATTTACCTGAAAATATTTATTTTAAAACTTTAAATAATTAATGATATTTATTAATTGATGAAATTGATCAAGAAAAAAGGGAGAAGACATGTATAAATAATATTATGAATACGAAGGCAGAAAATAGTTACTGCCCCAGTGTAAATGAAAAACATAATAAGAGAACAATATGAACAACATTAGTGTGGAAACTTGGGCAAAATGAAAAATTGCCTATAAAAATTTAGATTATAAAAACAGACTCAAAAATAATTACAAAGCTTGAATAGTCTTTTTACCATTCAATAAATTGAATCAGAAAAAAATTAAAGTTTTCCTACAAAAAAAATCATCGTATATGGTTTTTTTAGGTATCTTCTAACAAACATGCAAGGAACACATAACTTCCATCATGTAAAACTATCCCAGGAAATACATAAAGAGTGAATACTTTTGAATTCATCCTATGAAATCAGTGAAAACCATGATATCAAAATGAGGTAAGGAAAGTACAAGGAAAAAAATTACAAATCCAAAAATGTGTAGAAAAGTTATCTGTCATGACCAAACCCTACTCATGCCAAGAATGCAAGAAAAATTTAACATTAGAAAATGCATAAGTATTATTTGCCACATTAACAGATTAAAAGAGATAAACCATCTCAATAGATGCCAAAAAAGCATTTGTAAACCTTAAACCTTAATTATGATTAAAAACTCTTAACAAACTAGAAATAAAAGGAAATTATTAAAGCCTGATAAATGGTGCCTACAAACACCAACAGCAAACATTGTTTTTGTATGTGTGTGAGTTGGACTTTCATTCTGTCGCCCGGGGTGGAATGCAGCGGTACGATCATGGCTCACCACAGCCTCCACCTCCTAAACTCAGGTGTTCTTTCCACCTCACACAGGTGTGCACTACCACACCTGGCCCATTTTTTTATTTTTGTAGAGATGAGGTTTCACTATATTGCCCAGGCTGGTCTCAAACTGCTGGGTTCCAGCAAGCCTCCTGTCTCAACCTCCCAAAATTGAGGGGTTGATTTATGTGACTATATCATCTAGGGACTTGAACTGAAATTGGATGCTTAAGATGGCCTTGTTCATATGTCTGGTGACTGATGCTGGCTGTTGACTTGTAGGTTTAGGAGTCCTCAGCTACAGCTGGGATTACAGGCATGAGCCACTGCACTCAGCCCATCATTCCTAATAGTGAAACATTAGAAGTATATCTTTTAAAACAAAGAAGTAAATAAAGATACCCATAATTATTCCATTCATTTTTACTGGTAAAGTGAGAAAAAGAACAGATTGTAAATAAAAAGCCAAAATTGCCATATATTTAGATTAAATGATTTTCTACATAGAAAATTCAAAATAATCTACAAACTATTAGACAAATGTTAGGATATCTTGGGTTTTTTTATTGACCTGTAATAAACCATCCCAATACCGAATGACTTAAAACAATGCCATTTCACTGACTTGCAAATCTTTGTGGCAGTAATCTGGGCCTCAATTAAGTAGACAATTCATTTGCTGGTGCTGCCTGGGGTGACTTATGTGACTATATTGTCCAGGGACTTGAACTGAAGCTGGATGCCTAGGATGGCCTTGCTCACGTGTCTGGTGGATGATACTGGCTATTGGCTGTTAGGTTTAGGAGTTCTCGGCTACAATAATTCATCACTGCTCTATGTGACTCTCTCAAACTTCTTCACGTGGGAAATCTTAAAGCAGTGTTTCAAGAGCACAAAAGCAGAAGCTGCAAGGTCTCTTAAGGTTTAGACTTGGAAGTTACACAACATAGCTTTTACTGTATTCTGTTGAGTTGAAGCAATTCCCAAGACCAGCCTAGGTTCAAGGAGTTGAGAAATAAGTTCTCTTCTTGATGAGAAGGGAAGTAAGCATTGCAAAAGGAAAGGCATATAGGATTATTGCAGCCATCTTTGCAAATAATCCACAACACAAGGTTTAACAAGTTAGCTAAGAATATGTTTAACAATATATGTATAAGATCTATATAGAGCAAATTATAACACTTTATTGAAACACATTATAAAAGGCCTAAATTAAAAAGGTATACATGTTCATGAATAAGAATGTTAGTTCTTTTTATATATTCGGTCAGTTCCAATAAAAATTTTATAAGATTTTCAAGGAACTTGACAAGCAGAAGACCCAAGACACTCCTGAAAAAGAGAGGGGGGTGGAGAATCACTCTATCAGATATCAAAACTTATTATATAGTTCTAATAATTGAGAAAGTGTGGTGTTCATGCAGGAATAGACAGTCTAATAAAGCAAGCTACATATACATGAATATGTGTAAAGGAATCATAGCAGATCACTAGTACTAAGCAATAAATAGTGTTGAAATTGGCTATCATCTTTTTAAAAAGTGTATCCCTACTTCAAGTCATATAAAATAATCAATTCATGATATCTCAAAGATTTAATGCAAACATTTTAAACTTTTAGAAGGAAATATGGGAGAATCTATTTTTTTACTTTAGTGTAGAGGAGATTTTTTAAAAGTAGGAAGAATGCACTAAACATAAAAATAAATATTAATAAACTTATCTATGGTAAAATCAACAGCTTCTGTTATATGGGGTCTGACAATTAAGTTAATGTAGTTGCCACCATGCATTTACATTGGCAGCACCTGTGAGGTGAATGTGATAACCTCTACGCTATGGAAACTTGCTGCATTGGCAGCACTGTACAAACAACTCGGTAAGGTTTCATAACCTTGGTATATCAGTGTCTCCCAGCTGTAGTCATGTCAAAGTGTGGTGGTGTCTTGCTGAGTAGTGTTCATTATTGTTGTTGTATGTTTTTGTGTGCCATAACAAGAATGTTGGAGCTTGAATTAGAGCAATGAACAAACATTAAATTTCTTGTTAAACTTGGTAAGAGTGGGAGTGAAGTCAGGGACATAGTCAAAGTTTATGAGGATAATGCTATGAAGAAAATGGCAGTGTGAAAATGAATTAAACATTTTTCTGAGGGGAAAGAAAGCATCACTGATGAAGAGCAGTCAGGATGGCCAGTAATGAGCAGAATTGATAGAAACATTGTAAAAAACTCATCAAATTGTGTGTCAAAATTGTTGACTGACTGTGAGAATCATGACAGACCAAATATACATCAATAGAGAAACAGGAAAATCTTAACTGAAAATCTTGGCCTGAGAAAGGTGTGTGCAAAAATGGTCCTGAAGGAGCTCTTGCATCATGACAGTTCACCAGCTCACACAGCACTGTCAGTGAGGGAGTTTTTAGCTAGTAAACAAATAACTGTATTGGAATACCCTCCCTACTCATCCAACTTTTTTCTTTACCTGAAGAAACAGGAAATATTGAAAGGAAGACATTTTGATGACACTCAAGACATCAAGAGTAATATGACCACAGTTCTGACCATTCCAGAAAAAGAGTTCCAAAATTGCTTTGATTTGTGGACTAGGTGCTGGCATTGGTGTATAGCTTCCCGAGAGGACTACTTCAAAGGTGACCATAGTGCTGTTCAGTAATGAGGTATGTAGCACTTTTTCTAGGATGAGTTTGCGAACTTAATTGTCACACCTCGTTTTATAAAGGAAGAAAATATAAGGTCAAATTTGTTTTTGCAACATCTCTAATGTGCAGAGAATAATTATTCAGACTATATAAAAATTCCTGAAAGTGATTGAGGAAAAAACAAATAAGCAATAGAAAAATGGGCTAAAGGTAAAAATAGATACTTCCCAAAAGAGAAAAAACAAATGGTGAGTAAACATTTGAAAAGATGCTCAACTTCATTATGTTTTTAACCAGGCAAAGGCAAATTAAGACAGTATAAAATACTATTTCATGTTCTAGATTTGCAAAAATTAAGAAGTCCACCAAGCTTTCTGAGAATGTGACTCAAGGATGGTACAACTACTTGGAAAACGCTCTGTCAATATCATCTAAAGTTGAATATTTGTATGCCTCAAGACCCAGAAATTCTACTTCTAAGTTTATTTCCCCAGAGTAACTTTTAAACATTTATAGTTATGCTAGGAGTTATATATAATAAAGATTCAGAGTAGCATTATTTAGAACAGAAGAACAAAAGAACAGTATATAGCAAGGAGATTATCAAAGACACTTACTCTCCTGCAAAGAATCTTTGCATGTCCTTTCTTCCTGAAAGTGCCCAACTTATAGTAAATCCTCACTTCCTTGGACTGTCCTCAGAATCCCCCGGTCAAAGCCCAAATCCTATAATAGGTTCTTTCTAACAACCCTTTTACTGAGACACTCCATGGTTTCCCATGGCATGCAGTCTCCATAGCTACAAGGAGTAATAAATTAAACTTGTTCAACAAGAGGTATGTTCCTGGTAGTTTCTGGTTGAAGGGCACTGACAGACTGAACACAAAGAACAATAACTGATCTCCCCTTCTTCTTGGGCATTGAAATCTCCAATTGGGCAATGTTTGGTTTAGGTGTGACCCAACATCACTAGTGTTGGAAAAGTCGAGAAAATGTAGGGTTGAGAGAGTCAGGTGTGATTTTAGGTCGCAGGAACCTGAGATCACCTACGGTGTTGATAGGACCAGGAATTAGGGAATAGAAGCTGTGCCAATTAAATGGCCTCGGGGCAATTTTTCCAGTCAGCTAAGAGAACTTGAGTCAACAAAATGATAATTTGTGGATTGTGACTGAGCAAACCGAAGGAAAAAAATAAACAAGAAGGCAAAAAGGATAAGATCTCAAGGGGTGGCTGGGATTAGCTGTGGCTGCACTGGTCAGGGTGAGGGGCCTGCTGTCCCCCGTATACTCAAGGACAACTAACACATATCAAATGTCTTTACAGCACTTTTATATCTTTCTGTAAACCTCATGCAGACATTTTATAGATAAGCAAAGTGGGACTCAGAGAGGTTATGTGACTTATGCAAGGTGTGTCTGCCAATGATAGGTGGAAGCAGGATCTCAACTAAGTGTAACTGGCTTCAAATCCCACCTGAGTTCATCCCTCTTACTCCACCAGCAGGAGTCTCTGGCTGCATCTTCAGAGAACATAGAACGGGAAGCCAGAGAAGCCAGGAGCCAGAGGTGAAAAGAAATTTCCTCTGGAGTATTGCTCAGGAGGGCACTTGGTTCTTCTCCTCTCTCTTTCCTCTTACAAGATACAAAGGAGGAGTTAGAAAACACAAAACACTAGAACTAGGGGTGAAGAAAGGTACTATTTAAACTGATCACTGGGACTGCACGTTACCAGAGCCCCAGAACACAGCTTCCCTGAAATAACAATGGGAGGTGGCTCCCTTCAAGTCACATCATCCCCATGACTCATGCACTCGGCTCTTCCTTGATTTGTGGAAATGAGACAATGAGGATACTGATGGGCCAGGTCGCTGGAAATGATCACTACAGTCTCTGGGAGCTATCCAGACATGCCACACTGTTGGGAAGTCCCCTTGTCCATCACTCCATGTATTCCTGAGTGCCCTGCATGCTTGGACTGAGTGAGGGGAAGGAATCCTAATGTCCCGCAGGAACAGCTCAGAGTAATCTCCACTCTCGTTCAATTGCCTTCAGTTCCTAGTGCTTGGGAGTGAGGAGAGGCTGTGTGAAGTTGATCTCCAGCCACAGGGCATGGGACTATGGGTCAGGGGCCATTCCTCAGGCTACCAAAGCCTCTGGGGTTTCGGCCCTGCACTGGCACCTTTCCTCGCCATCTCACCTATCTCACCCAGCTGAGGACAGGGCTAGTGATGGATCAGAATTCTTTTGAGACTTGCCTTCTTTTCCCCTGAGGGAAAACCCATCTTTCTGGAGTGTGGAGACTTGAGTAAAATCAAGTTGGCATTAAAACATTAGCAGAGATCTTTTCCTCCCTGACTGCCCGAGGATCGGCAGCCATCATGAACGACACAGTAACTATTTGGACCAGGAAATTCATGACAAAACTGTCTGCTTCAGCGGAAACAAATGGTCATCAATATCCTTCACCCCAGGAAGGCAACAGTACCTAAGACAGAAATTCGGGAAAAACTAGCCAAAATGTACAAGACAACACCAGATGTCATCTTTGTATTTGGATTCAGAACTCATTTTGGTGGTGGTAAGACTTTGGCATGATTTATAATTCCTTGGATTATGTAAAGAAAAATGAACCCAGACAAAGACTTGCAAGACATGGCCTGTATGAGAAGAAAAAGACCTCAAGGAAGCAGCGAAAGGAATGCAAGAACAGAATGGAGAAAGTAGGGGGACTGTAAAGGCCAAAATTGGTGCTGATAAGAAGGCAAAGGACCAAAGATGATGCAGTGACGATATCCATTGTTTGGATTTTTCACGACCAGTTTAATACACTAAAAACTTAAAAAAAAAAAAAATTAGCAGAGAACTTGGTTAGTTTCCTCAAGTCCAATGTATACCAAAGGAGAACTGCTGACAGCAACATTCTTAGGGTCAGTAGGTCAGGCAGTCTTGGAGGTTCTGTGCTTGGGAAATCCCAAGTCGGCCGTAAGTGCAGTAGATTCACCTCTCCCACCATTTCCTTTCCTGTGTCATCCTCGGCTGACTTTAGTGTCCATATGAGTGCCCCATTCATCACTCTGGCCCAGCACAATTCTGACCCCATAATTCGACTCTGCTCTGCCTGCCACACATACACCCATGCTCAAGCCGTGAACATTGTCACCACCCTTAGTGCCTCCACTTCTGAAACCCCAAACTCTATTCTCTGACCGCATTTCCTGTCCTTCCAGCTGTCATTCTATTGCTTTCACTCAGTCTATTCTTTGAACTTTCCAGTGTGTAGAGACTGTGGTAATCTCTTGCTCTGAATCTGTCTTGATCAGTCTTGGTCTGGGTTTGAGGGGAAGAAGGAGAAGGCCCTTCACTTGATAGGCTGTTAGGGCTGTGGCTGGCACTGAAGTCAGCCTGGGAAGCGGGAGGAAGGGAGGGCGTCAACTGGGTTAGGGGCCCTGCAGAGAAGCAGGCCAGGAACAATTGGGAACAAAGGCTGGATACTCTTCTGCTGAGCCCCAGAGCCTGGCCTTGGCCTTCCGGGAACAGCTCCAGGAAATGGCTGAGATTCCAGATTTGGAAGGAAGAGACCTGTAAATAGGAGCTGGGCTCTCAGAGGGGAGAGCCGCCTCTCTCTGGATTGTGGGGAGAGGGAGGGGTGTGGGTGAGAGCTGACACTGCAGGCTCAGAAGCTGCAAGACCTGTCTTTTACAGACACAGACACAGTTTCAGGACTGGAAAGACTCTTAAAAGGTCATTTACTCCAACCATCTTTCCGGGGCCTGAAAAAATATACCTGCCGAGGATGCTCCAATAGTTTCAGTGATGAGATGTGCATAAAATTAAATAAATAATATTGACTAAGTTTACTGATTGCTTGTACTGTGTCAGGCACTCTATGTGCAAAGTGGTTGTATGCTTTATCTTGTTTCATAATTACTCTGGCCCTTGTGGTAGGAATTACTATTATAATTCCCATTTTACAGATAAGGAAACCGACTTGCAGGGTTAAGTAATCCATGCAAGTTCTTCATAGAAGCTTATTTCACTCATCTCTTAGCTGAATATGGGCACACCTGTGGGATTCTCTAGGCTTGTCCTAGAATCTCTGAGTCCTTCATATCTTCTGCCCTACCACACCCCAGGCCCCATCTGTCCCTGAGGAAATGGACCCTAGGATGACAATTCACTCTTGCTCCCCTTCACTCAGCTTCCCCAGCCCATAGCCCCACTGCCCTCTGTCCTCAGCTTCTTCATGCTGTGCCCGAGACCCAGCCCCTGGGTTTCCATCCACTCTAGCAGGTGATTGGAAGCCTGGAAGTAAAGGGATAAGGATTAGGATTCAATGATAAAATTTAAACAGTTTTAGGGTTAAAGGTTAAGACTTTGGTTGGAATTATGATTAGTGTGAGGATTCCCTTTAACAAATCCCAGGCTAGATTATAAGGTAAAGTACAGGGCTCAAATTAGGGTCAGGGGTTATGCTAAAGGGTCAAGGTCAGAGAGTTTATCGCCTCTGGTCTCCTCCCAGTTCTCCAAGGCACTGAGGGCCAGGCAGGAAGCATCGGTTTCCTCAAAGCTGCTTCCCTCCTGGGGCAGAGTCTCCGTCACAAACAACCACCACTACCCCACCCCACCCCTCCTTCCTTCTCTGCTGTGAGCTCAGAGCAGCAGGACAAAGTACTTGGGACACAGACAGAGGCCTGGGAGCAGCCATGGACTGTGAAGGAGTGAGCTTCCCAGGGGATGGGTGGCCCCTGCCTTTCCTGCTCCTGCTCATCATGGGTGAGTACCACCCTCCCTCTCCTGGCACATGCTGCGTTGATCCATGGCCTGATCAGGGCGAAGGAGGCTTGCTGGCTCCTTTGCTTCCCTTCTGCAGTGGGGTACCCATGACAATGGTGGTGACGATGAGTGTGTATAGGTGTGTGGGGTGAGGGAGGAGAGAGAGAGAGAGAGAGAAAGAGAGAGAGAGAGAGAGATTGAGAATCTGAGAATGAGAATGCTATGTAAGTCCTGGCTCGGATGCTGTGCTGGCTAACTTTCTCCCTTCCCAGCTAACTTGTTATTTGGGAGTCAGCCTTCAGTAGCAAATACAAGAGAAGACAACCGAGATGTGGGGCAGGGGTTTGGGGTCCTGTTGGTGGTCCTGCTGATGGTCAGACCCGGCTCTGCTCCCTTTCCTTCCCAGGAGGCATGGCTCAGGACTTCCCACCTCAGATCCTAGTCCACCCCCAGGACCAGCTGCTCCAGGGCTCTGGCCCTGCCAGGATGAACTGCCGAGCCTCAGGCCAGCCGCCTCCCACCATCCGCTGGTTGCTGAATGGACAGCCTCTGAGCATGGTGCCCCCAGACCTACACCACCTCTTACCAGATGGAACCCTCCTGCTGCTGCGGCCCCCTGCCCGGGGACACGCTCATGATGACCAGGCCCTATCCACAGACCTAGGTGTCTACTCCTGTGAGGCCAGCAACCAGCTGGGCACAGCAGTCAGCCGTGGCGCTCGGCTGTCTGTGGCTGGTGAGGCCTGGGACAGGAAGTTAAGGGTGGGGCAAACCTGGGCTGAGACATCTGGTTTGAAGGAAGTTCAAGGGTATACCTGTGAGGAGAGGCCTGGGTTGTGATACTTGAGAGAGAGAACTGGGTTGGGTCCAGCCCCAGATGAGAGGCCTAGAAAGTGGACAAAACAAATGGGGGCAAGTGTGGTAAGGGAAGGAAGGGGGACTTGGGCCTTGCTCCCTGTTAACCCTCCATCCTCCCTACAGTTCTCCGGGAGGATTTCCAGATCCAGCCTCAGGACACAGTGGCTGTGGTGGGTGAGCAGGTGATTCTGGAATGTAGGCCGCCCTGGGGCCACCCAGAGCCCACAGTCTCATGGTGGAAAGATGGGAAACCCCTGACTCTCCAGCCAGGGCGGCAAATGGTAAGAGTAGCTCCCTTCCCAATGCTTCATCCTGTCTTGGGCATAACTAGGTATACCCTGAGGCACTGACCTGCTCTCCAGCTCCACATTACCTGGCAGAACTTGAGGAAGGGCGGGCATTGAGGCCTTACGCTCCCCTCCAGCTTCACAGCCCCTCCCCACATAGGAGACTTCATAGTATTCTTGGCCTGACAGGTGTCCAGGGGTTCCCTGCTGATGGCAAGAGCAGAGAAGAGTGATGCAGGGACCTATATGTGTGTGGCCACCAACAATGCAGGACAACGGGAGAGTCGAGCAGCCAGGGTATCTGTCCAGGGTAAGGGTGAGGGAGGGGAGGAGGGTGGTCAGCGAAAGTCAGGGTCAAGCTGAGGGTCTCCAGCTGGGGTGGTGCGTTCTGGATGGCGCTGGGGTTAGTGTGTGTGGAGCTCAGCCTGGGATCAGGGTCAGAGCGATGGGGGCCTCATATAGGGGGAGGGTTCCCTATGCCAGAGTAGAAATAGGAGTGCTCTAGACCCAGGAACTCTGGGAGTTTGGGTTCCTTCATAACTGGAGAATGTTCCACTCTGGCCTGTAGGCCCCATCCCAGCCCTGTGCTCCCCACAGAGCCCAAAGACTACACAGAGCCTCTGGAGCTTCTGGCTGTGCGCATCCAGCTGGAAAACGTGACACTGCTGAACCCGGATCTTGCAAAGGGCCCCAAGCCTGGGCCTGCTGTGTGGCTCAGCTGGAAGGTAAGACCCAGGTCCTAAGGGTGGGAGTCAGTCCTAAGCTCAAGAAAGGGCTGGTCATGAACTTTCTGACCCCTTGCCCTTCCTCCCAACTCCTTCCCAGGTGAGCGGCCCTGCTGCCCCTGCTCAGGCCTACACAGCTCTGTTTAGGACCCAGACTGCCTCAGGAGGCCAGGGAGCACCATGGGCAGAGGAGCTGCTGGTTGGCTGGCAGAGTGCAGAGCTTGGGGGCCTCCACTGGGGCCAAGACTATGAGTTCAAAGTGAGACCATCCTCTGGCCGGGCTCGGGGCCCCGACAGCAATGTGCTGCTCCTGAGGCTGCCAGAACAAGGTCAGTGACTGATCTCCCTCCAGAACCCAACAGTATCCCCTCTGCCCCCTTCTTTCTTAGGGGCCTCTGGACTATCTCACTCCAGTCTAGAGGGATGGTGGATTCTACTCCTAGACTCCCTTCTGCCCTGGTCAGGCAAGCAGTGTTATTAGAAGCATCTATCCTCCTCAGTCTGTGTCTCCCATTCCAGCTTTTTCCCCTAGACTTCTGTCCCTCAGTATTCCTTGCAGCCTCTCTTCCTCCCCTCCAGTACCCAGTGCCCCACCCCAGGAGGTGACCCTGAAACCTGGCAATGGCAGCGTCCTTGTGAGCTGGGTCCCACCACCTGCTGAAAACCATAATGGCATCATCCGTGGCTACCAGGTACTCCCCACAAGTGGACATGGTCCTTCCTAGTGGTACCGGGACTCCCTGGAGTCCTGCATACCCTTGCTCTGGGTACTGAGAAACAGTACCTGTGCAGAAAAGCAAAAGAAACTTACTTGTTCTGAGCAAGGACCAACTGTCTGCCAGACCCTGCCAAGTACTTTACCTCCACAGTCTCATTTCACCTCACAGTTCACCCTGGGGTATAACCCCCAATTTACAGTCAAAGAAGGTAAGGCTAGGGTCACAGGTGTGAGAAAATACAACAGGAATCAAACCAGGCTTGACTCTAAATGTTCAAGGCAGTGGTGTTCAAAGTGTGGCTTCTGGATCCGCAACATTAGCCTCACCTGGGAACTTGTTAGGATGGCAAATCCTCAGGTTCTTTCCCCTGACTGAAATCTGGCCTACTGGATGAGAAACTCAGGGATGGACCTGGCAGTCTGTATTCTATCAGGCCCTCCAGGTGATTCAGAAGCACACAGAAGTTTGAGAATCGCTGGTCTTAGGCGTATTTTAGCAGATTCCCTTTGCCTTCCTTCCGTCTAGAGAAAAGTCTCTCTCACTGTGTAGGAGAGAGGGGAAAAGGAAGTGTGGGTACATGCTTGAGGGGGTGAGGTAAGGGGGTGTCCCCAGGTGAATGGTAGAGTAGGATGACCATATGCCCAGAGTCTGATATGCAGATGAAGGAATCATCTGCTGGGATGGTGCCCGGGACAGCTGCTTACCTTTGCTTGTGCCTCAGATCTGGAGCCTGGGCAACACCTCACTGCCCCCAGCCAACTGGACTGTAGTGGGCGAGCAGACCCAGCTGGAGATCGCCACCCGAGTGCCAGGGTCCTACTGTGTGCAAGTGGCTGCAGTCACTGGTGCTGGAGCTGGGGAACCCAGTAGCCCTGTTTGCCTCCTTTTAGGTGAGGGCAGTGCCCACTGGCCCCACCCATACACTCCAGCCCCCATTTCCCTCTCCCTGCTCCTGCCTCACACTTCCAGCTCCTCCTCCTTGTCAGCTGATCCCCACATTGGCTCACCTGCCCCTCCCATTGAGTTCCACATCCCAAACAGAGCAGACCATGGAGCGCACCGCCCGGGAACCCAGTGAGCATGGTTCCTGGACCCTGGAGCAGCTGAGGGCCACCTTTAGGCGGCCAGAGGTCATTGCCAGCAGTGGTGTCATGCTCTGGCTGCTGCTGTTGGGCACTGCTGTGTGTATCCACCGCCGGCGTCAAGCTGGGGTACACCTGGGCCCAGGTAAGAGGGGACCACCCCATGTAGTCAGGCTTCTCCTGAATCCAGCCAGAATGCCACAGGGGCTTTAGATCTCTGGCTAAGTGATGATGGAGCCTCTGGATTTAGCCTTCCTTCTGCCTTCTCTTAGGTCTGTACAGATACACCAGTGAGGATGCCATCCTAAAACACAGGTGAGAAAGGGGAACTGAAGTGGAGGAAGGGTAGGGAGTCAAGGGACCATGGAGCTGGAACACAGAATTGGATGGAGTACTAGTCTACCTGCCAGGCAGTTTAGGACCCCAATACCTGAATCTCTCCTGAACACCAATGAAGAGTTCATTTCTCTTTCATTAATATTTCTGTCACACCACCTGACAGGTAGGTAAACTGAGACACACACATTTAAGCAATTTTGCTCATGGCTGTACAACTGGTAGCTGGCCTTCTGAACCCCTGATCCAGTGCTCTTGTAGCCCACCTCTCACTAAAACACACCACACTCTCCTGCTGTCTCATTCTGCTAGGTGGGGAATAACTAGCTTGAGACAACCAGCTCAAATGTCTACTTTTCTCTGTACACCCTGTGTCTACCAAATGGCACCTTTGTATTCAATAAATCTCCGACTTGAGCCATCCTTTCTGCATCACAATCCACTCCAGCTCCAGCAGAGGGCGTTCAGCCCCTGCGTCATAGATTCCTACTCACTCTCAAAAACATGGCCAGCCTGTAGATAATTCTGCTCCAAGTGTATTTGGCCAGAGCAAGTCTGTGGTTGTGAGACAAGACACTAAGAAAGAACGCATCCTTTTTTCTCCTGTTGGCTGAGTTTTACACTTCAGCTGTCTACCCGGCTTCTTGGCTCTTTATCTTGTTAGATTCCTTCTGGGAGGCTTCATGTGCCATATCTGCATTTATCAGCAGAAGTTATTGATTACCTACCATGTGCCAGACACATCTAGGCCTAGAGCTGGCACTTTGCTTCAGATTCTCAGCTGGCTGGTATTGTGTTCCTGAGTTTTTCTGTGCTCCCTGCTTCTCTTTTCCAGCTACTTCCTGGGCTTTTTCTGCTCTGTCCTGAACTTTCTCTGGCTTCCCTGGAACCTTCTCTCTTGTCCCTGAGGGGATCCCATTTTGAACTGTGGTCCATTCATTCCCCTGAAATAGTCTCCCTATGCCAGGAACTCTCAGTCTAGGCAGACACAGGCACGAGATCATATGAGTGCAAGATATATGGATGGGGTCAGGGTGAAGAAAGAGGAGAAAGAAGATTCCACATTTACCCTGACAGTAAGAAGGAGGGGTGGGGAAGGGCAGGTAAAACAGCAGGTCATAGCCTGCTGTGTCCATAGGGAAATACAAGCCATTTGGTTTGGCTGGAGTGTAGAATATAAGATGGGTCATAGCAAAGGATCAGGTTAGGGAGCTGGAAACTAGACCGGGGGGGTTCTCTTAGCCATGCGGGTAGCTGGGCTCTATCTTGGTAAATGGGGAGCCATTGAAGGTTTTAGGCAGAGAAGTGTTTTGATCCGATTCCTGTTCTTAAATGACCACTCAGACAGCCAGAGGCCAACATCCATGTAGCTAGCTAGCTCTTGCTTTGCCAGCTAAGAGATCTCATCTTTCCTTATTTTAACTCACAGCATCAGCCTTGAGTGTGGAAGGCCTTATTTTTTGCCATACTTCAGACAAGGAAACTGGGACTTAGGCTAATAGATGTACTTACCTAGGGTTGTACAGGTGAGCTGTGGCAGATTGGGATTGTCAAACTAGATTTGTCTGGTTCCAGATCTGCTCTTTTCATCTCAGCACACATAGCTGTCTCTCATTTGTACCTCCCAGACTCAGGCAACTTGGATTTCCCCTGATCTCAGGATAGAAAGAATCACTGAGTTTGGGGCTCAGTGACCAAGTCAGAGATCTTAAGGAGTCTTGAAGGGCTGAAAAGTATTAAGGATAAAGCAGATATCACCATCTCTTCAACCCCCTCTGTTACGCTCTGAGCTGGAGGTCTCGGTCAGTTAGGTTCTTACTTCACCCCGTTTCCCCCTGCCTCACCCCCACCTTCACTGCCCCAGGACAGATCACAGTGACTCCCCCTGGCTGGCAGACACTTGGCGTTCTACCTCTGGCTCTCGGGACCTGAGCAGCAGCAGCAGCCTCAGCAGTCGACTAGGAGTGGACCCCCGAGACCCAAGAGATTGTCGTCACTCCTGTGAGCATGCCCAGTGAGGGCAAGGGCCAAGCTGGGGGGCCAGGACCCCAGGGATGGAGGTGGGATGTACTCACAATAATTTTTTCTGTCATTTTTATCACAGTGATCTCCTGGGACCCCCGAAGCCCTGGTGTGCCCCTGCTTCCTGACACCAGCACTTTTTATGGCTCCCTCATCGCTGAGCTGTCCACCAGCCCCCCAGCCCGGCCAAGCCCTAAGGCCCCAGCTGTCAGGCATATCCCACCCCAGCTGGCCCGGCTCTCTAGCCCCTGGCCTAGCTCAGATAGCCTCTGCAGCCGCAAGGGACTCTCTTCTCCACTCTTGTCTCTAGCCCCCGTAGAGGCTTTGAAAGCCAAAAGGAAACAGGGTAAGGATGGTGGGAATAGACATAGCCTGAGCGGGTGGAAGGTGGGTTCTGGAGTGGGAATGTGTGAGAATGAGGCCTGCTGACCTGAGCCTCCCCACTACCCACAGCTTCTATTCTCCTTTTTGGGCAGTCCTCGTTCCCCTATCACCTAACCACACAGCTAGGAGAGTGCTCATCTCAGCTTTCCTTTTCTTTTTCTTTATTTTATTTTTATTTTAAAGGTGTGGGGTACAATTCAGGGTTAGGTACATAAGTGGTCATTGTACAGGTAAAGTGTGGATCTCCCGTTGGTCCCCATTTCTCATGGTTTGAGATCAGGTATCCTTATTGATGTTATGTGCTCCCCCTCCCCTGGCAGTGTCCCCCTACTGCCAATCCCTTTCTTACAGTATTACGGTAAATGTTCAGGGTCCGCTTTTACGTGAGTACATGTGGTACTCAGATCTTTGTTGCTGTGATAGATCACTGAGTATTATAGACTCTTTGCACTGTGCTCTTATTTTGGTTTGGCCACATCTGCAGTGAGCCCTGTTTCTACCATCAAATTCAGTTCAGCAAACGTTTAATAAACACTACTCCATGCCAGACATGGGAGACATAAGAGATACCAGACATAGCCCTTACTTTCAAAGGGCTCACGGTCTGTCTAGCATAAGTACTGACTAGCATACAAGTAATGCTAGAGCCTGGCAGAATGTGACCCACTCTGGCATGAAGCCCAGGCTCCCATGAACTCATCTCCTGGTGCTCTATGTGCAGGTGTGATTGGTCACTGACTCCTGACTCTCACCTCTCAGAGAGGTGTTTTCTTTATGAACAGACTTCTCTCCTTACTTCCAACTACCTTCTTTGATTTTCTAGAGAAAAATAATTATATTCTTCATTTCTTGAGCAACTACTATATGCCAGGTGCTTTACTTATATTTGTTATTTCATTTAATCCTCACAGTAGATTAGCTAGGTATCATTTCTCTAATTTTACAGTTAGGGAAAGGTCGGAATGATGGGTGACTTGCTCAAATTCCACAAGAAATAAGCTGCTGGAGCTGAAATCTGAAGCCAGCATGATCTGCCTCTGAAGGTTGCTCTGAATCTCTCTGAAGCACCCTCAGGAAATCCTATTTTCTAGCTGACTATTTTCTCCTGTTTCTTGTCTGTGAAACATTGGCCTGCACTCTGCTTACTGTCTTCATGAGTCTTCTGTACTGATTAGTAAGATCTAACAAATGTTCTACAGCCAATTCTTTTTAAAAAGTGGATACAGTCCAACTCTTATTAAGATAAAGATGGATAAAGAGTAATTAAGAGCTCAAAATCCAGTATTTTGTGACTCCAAATATCAGCAGAGCTGGCATTCTTACCAGCTTTGCCTCAGAGCTATTGCATTATGAATCCTCAGTGGTAATGAAACATTAGCTAAAAAGAAGTTGAATAAACCTCATTTAAAAACCAGCTTTCCCATGGAGAGCTACACTTATTTTAATGGAGTTGTGCAGGGCTGAAAAGTCGTAAGGATAAAGCCAATACCACCAACTTTTCAACCCCTTCTGCAACGCTCTTAGCTGGAGGTCTTGGCCAATTAGGTTCTCACTTTACCCTGTTTCTCCTCTTATCCCCTCTTAGAACATTAATACTACTGGATAAAAGAGAGTGGTTTTCTACAGCCAGTTATTTTTTAAGTTTTGGGGTACAATTTAGGGTTAGGTATACAAATGGTCATTGTGTAGGTAAAGTTTGGGCCTCACTTTGGTCCCCACTTCACCTGTTTTGAGATCAGGTACCCTTACTGGTGAGGTGTGACCCCCACTCCCTCCCCTGACAGTTTCCCACTACTGCCAATCCCTTTCTTATAGTATTATGATATTTGTTCAGGGTCTGCTTATGAGTGAGAACATGTGGTACTCGGTTATTTGTTTCTGTGATAAATCACTCAGTATTATAGATTCTAAGACCATCCAATTTACTGTGAAGTTCATAATTTTGTCCTTCTTTATGGCTGGATAATATTCTATAATTGTTTTTAAAAAGAGTTCCAGTTCTGAGATGAGGCTCCCTAAGCTGTGGTCTAGGTCCACACTTTACCCCGTTTTTCCTCATTCTAGTCCCGTCTCTCTGCTGCCCCAGGATGGATCAACTGCAGCATCTCTCTTTGGTGATGGACATTTGATGTTCCACCTCTGGCTCCCAGGAGCAGCAAGTAGTAGTAAGATCATACTATGATCTTGTCCAGAGCCGTGGTGTTGATTCTACCATTACCTGAACCAAAAGACTGATATATCTTCCTCTTCCAAAACTGGCAGGTTCTCTCAGTCCAGCCTACTCCTCTTGACCTGCTTGTTCCTTTTCCTTATTATTTGGCCTTAGTTGGAGTTTTTTCTTCACTACAGATATTCTTACAACTGCTCTCCTGCCTTTCATTTATCATATCGAGTTCTTAGTTCAGTTCTGCTCACTTTGCCACACACACACACACTGTAGGTCCTCATCCATTCATTATTTCATTCAAACAGAAACTTATTGCAATTTGGGTATGCCCAATACAATTTGGCCTTTCACCCTGAAACATTTTTATTGTATAGTTTATTCAAATAGCATTTAAACTAAAATACAAGTAGCTCCAAGCAAGGAAGGAGGAGGACTTTTGTTACCAGGGTTCTGTAGAGGAAATGAAATGGGCTGAGATAAACATGGCCTTTTCCAGGTCTGGATATTCTCCTTCTTTTTCTATTCAAACCAACCAACCAACGTATGCTAACATTTCTGAACTTGGTTAAGAAGCCAGGCACTAAATAAGACAAAGCCGGTGATAGCAAAGTTGGAGCACTGACCCTGAAGTTGGCTTTTAGGACACCCTAAGTCATACAAAAGCTAAGGGAAGTGAACAAAAACCAAACTAGCCAAAGTACAAATGGAGACTTCGGTAGAGGAAGTCTAGACATTGTGTGGATTTTCACCCCAGTGTATCAGAAGTGGGTCATAGATTCCCAGGTCCCTGCTAGGGTCTTGGTCAATGTCAAACCCTTGGTCTCTTCCCTGCTCTGAAGCTGTCCCTGGTAATGCCAGATTTTTGAGATCCGACTGACTAGGTAGCTCTCCCCTGAGTGTACTGCCTTGTCAATGGTCCACCAACAACAGAAACCTTTTCCTACCTGGGTTTCTGATCACATGATACGAATCTCAAGGCTGTTTCTTTTCTCCTTTGCTTGGTGTTCTCCTGGTTCCTAGTCCTGGGAAAATTTCTTCCCCCTATTATCCTGTTCATCTCTGGTTTAAACTTAGATCCTGGCTGGGCACGGTGGCTCACGCCTGAAATCCCAGCACTTTGGGAGGCTGAGGCAGGAGGATTGCCTGAGCCCAGAGGTTCATGAACAGCCTGGGCAATTTGATGAGACCTCGTCTCTACAATAAATCAAAAAATCAGTCAGGCATGGTAGCACACACCTGTAGTTCTGGCTACTTGGAAGGCTGAAGCAGAGGGATCACCCAAGCCCAGCAGGTAGAGGCTGCGGCAGCTATGAACATGACACTGCACTCCAGTCTGGGTGACAGAGTGAGATCCCTACTCAAAAAAGAAAAAAAAAAACTTAGATCCTTTTGGGTTCTGGCCTGACCAAGAAGCATGTTCACAGGTCTTCACACATGGTTGGGACTGTCCTTTCATTTTCTTCAGCTTCTCTGTTGTCCAAGTTCACTTAGAGTCCTGTCTCTTCGCTGCCCATATGGGCCAGATGATAGCTGCCATCTTGTATATGATTCTCCTCACCTTGTATTTATACGCACATATCTGATGTCATCCATGCATAAACTCATTCATTCAACAAATATTATTGAATATCTATGGGCAGGGCATTGCTTTCCTCGGTGAGACTAATATATTTTTCTTTTCTGAAGTTCCTTTTCCTTCCTGCTGACTGTCTCTTGTCATAGTCAGCATTTTGAGGGACCCCCTGTATTTGTCTTTACCAACTCAGTTCTACTTGACAATCCAGCCCATCTCCCAAGTGACAGACAATCAGGTTTTCTGGGGCAGGGCTATCCAGAACCACATTAAATATTTGCAGTACGAGAAATGGAAATTAATAGATTCTCTCATGAAAAGAAGGAATGTTTATCTTTGCAGAGTCAAAATTCATGAGGAGAGTAGCAATGTGAGGGTATAGAGATCAGAAAGATAAGAATGTTTACAGTCAGGGAAAAGAAATTTGTTTTTTAAAGTATCTCTTAGGCGCCTGAAACTTTTGCAATCTGTTTTTATTTGATCATCAAAACCATCATTTGAAATGGTTACATATAAACAAAACTGAGGCTCAGAAAGGTTAATGGACTTCTCTGAGGTCACACTGCTGAGTCAGGCTATGAGGGCAGGTCTTTTGACTCAAAGCTCAATGCTTCTTCTACCCTATCACAGCTGACTGGATGTAGATGGTGGTGTGGTGGGAATTGAGGGAGGTTTCTTCCTCTTTTATCTGGGTTCAAAGTCCTATAGACTGAGTTGAATAACAAGGCTTGAGATAGAGCCTGAGGTTAGGGTCTGAAAGGCTCATCCTGGCTTGTTTCCCAACCACTGACTCTTTCCTTTGCAGAGCTGCAGCATGCCAACAGCTCCCCACTGCTCCGGGCCAGCCACCCCATAGAGCTCCGGGCCCGGGAATTGGGAAATAGAAGTTCCAAGAACCTTTCCCAAAGCCCAGGTGAGAGGGGGTCCCTGAGAAAGAAGCAAGGAGTAAGACAGGGTATAGGGACCCACTAGCCAGGCTCCTCCAGCTGGCTTCTCCCTTTGTCCCTGAGGAGGCTGGATAGGTGGGATGAGGGAATAGGAAGCTGAGGAGGCTGGATGGGCAGGTTGGTCTCTGGAGCTGATAGGGATTCTGCTATCCTCACTCCCAGGCTGCTGTTCCCCAGGAGCCGTGCCCCAAGCTCTGGTTGCCTGGCGGGCCCTGGGACCACAGCTCCTCAGCTCTTCAAATGAGAGGGTTACTCACCTTCTCCCTCCAGCACCCATCTTTCCTCATGGAACTCCCACTCAGAGTCAACAGACCCAGTAAGAGGGCACAGGGTCTGGGAGTATGGCTTGGAGATTGGGATTGTGGGAAGTGTGTGCTGGGATTGGACAGGAGTGGGGAGGGGTGGACAAGGACTTGAAGAACTGCGCTAACCATCCTGCTATCACTCTCTGACCCCAATCAGGCACCTGGTGGCGCCCCAAGCTTCCTCCTCTGTCTCACTGCCAGCAACCTCCATCCCCATCCTTAGCCCCTGCAGTTCCCCCAGCCCCCAGGCCTCTTCCCTCTCTGGCCCCAGCCCAGCTGCCAGTTGCCTGTCCAGCTCGTCACTGTCGTCCCTGGAGGAGGATCAGGACAGTGTGCTGACCCCCGAGGAGGTGGCCCTGTGCCTGGAACTTAGTGAGGGTGAGGAGACACCCAGGTAAGTAGCCTGAGAGATAACCAGAGAGTTACAGATAAGCATGGCAGGAATATACTTATCTCTACCCCATTTCACCCTGCCTAAATTGAGATGTTTCTGCTACTATACCACTCCACCCTAACCACTGCTGTCTCCCATTTTGCCTCTTCCTAGGAACAGTGTCTCTCCTACGCCAAGGGCTCCTTCACCCCCTACCACCTATGGGTACATCGGTGTCCCAACAGCCTCAGAGCTAACAGACATGGGCAGGACTGGAGGAGGGGTGGGGCCTGAGGGGTGTAGCTTGTTGTGCCCACCTCGGCCCTGCCTCACCCCCACCCCCAGCGAGGGCTCCCTGGCCAATGGTTGGGGTTCAGCCTCTGAGGACAATGGCCCCAGTGCCAGAGCCAGCCTTGTCAGTTCTTCTGATGGCTCCTTTCTTGCTGATGCCCACTTCGCCCGGGCCCTGGCAGTGGCTGTGGATAGCTTTGGTTTTGGTCTGGAGCCCAGGGAGTCAGACTGCGTCTTCACAGGTATGTGAGATCATTCCATCTTACTCCTCACCCCTACCTCCTTAGACTGGATACAACCCCTGTAAGACCCCTCTTTTTCCCAACTAAAGGCAAGGCTTCGTAATCATTATCGTGTCATTTTTGGTAAAATGAGTTTGTATAGAATGATTGCTGTGTTCCAGGTCCCATGAGAAGTATTTTATAGAAGTTTAATATTAACAGCTCTATGAGGAGTATTATTTACTTGTCTTCTCCAAGTGAAGAAACTGTAAGTCAGATAGGTTTATTTCCTTGCCCAAAGTCACCCACAGAATCAGGACAAATTGTCCAAGTCTAAAGACTCAAAGCATCCAGTTGTAGATCTATTCCCCTGCCTCCAGGATTCTCCTCTTACCTAGATGTGGGTTTCCAGGAAAGATTGCTCCAGCCTCTTCCAAACCCTTCCTCTTGTTCTGTCCATGGCAAGGGCTGAGAAGCCACTGGCTCACAAATGGGACCCTCTCTATCATGGCTTGCAGAGTGGGATCATTATCTCCATGTTTGCAGAAGGTAGTTCAAGGCTCCTAGGCTCCTTTGGTGTTCCCCTCCCCAAATACTCTATCAGATCCCCCATACCCATTTTACTAATCCTAACTCTACCCTTAGAGTACATGGGAGGGCAAGGATTATCCAGGACAGATGTGACCATAATGGAGGGAGAAGACGGATGTCCAAGGAATGGGAGGGTGAATGAGAGTATGAATAGAAGGCCAGAGCCTGGCTGGGAGGAAACAGTTCAACCTCTTCTCTCTAAATAAACTGATGGATCAGGCCCCTGAGGATGTGGCTGCTGGAGTGATGGGGCTAAGTTATGTTTAGGGCTGGGTGAATGCCCTAAGCTGGTCCAACACTTTCTGCCCTAAACTGGTCCCTAGGGACTGAAGGTCAACCACCCACAGATACCTCTACTCTCCTCCCTGACAGATGCCTCATCACCACCCTCCCCACGGGATGACCTCTTTCTGACCCCCACCCTCTCCCTGCCCATGTGGGAGTGGAGGCCAGACTGGTTGGAAGATGTGGAGATTAACCACACCCAGCGGCTGAGAAGGGGGCTGCCTCCCTGGTCCCCTGACTCTCGGATCTCTTCCCAGAGAAGTCAGCTCAGCTGTCCTGTGCCCAAGGCTGGTGGTGAGTGTCTGTCTGCCTAAATAATGTGACCATCTTGACCAGAGGGGTTCTGGGGAGAAGGCAAGAGAAAGCCCAGAGTCTAGCAGGAGAGATAAAAAGCAGGAAGATAACTCTATTCTCCTTCAGCTTCTCCTGTAGATTCCTCCTGAATTGTATCTCTGAGACTGCCAAGAAGAGAATCAGAACCACCTCTCCTGTCTGACCACAAGGCCTGGGCTGTGGCTTGTGGATCTTGGCCTATGCTTCTCTGCAGTTGAAATACATCTTCCCAGACTTTTAGGAGAATTCTCCCTCCAGGATTGTGAAAACAAAACAAAATAAGAGCCAAGAAGACTTGGAGCCCTCAGTGGGGAGAACGTCATCTCCACCCAGCATTGCTTTCATCTCTGTTCTACCCACTCCCACAACCAAACCATTTTGGCCTCAGGAGCTCCCCCTACCCACTTGGATCATGAGAAGCGGGGAAACCTGGGGCATCTTTGTGGAAGATGATAGCAACTGGTGAGAGAGGACTTTGGAGGAAGATTCTTGGAGCCTCCTCTAAGCCTTACCTTGGCCATTTCTCTAGAGGAAAGCTCGGCTCTCACCCCAACCACACCATGTAAAGTAAATAAAGAGGAATGCTACCGAGGCAGTGAAGCCCCACTTCATGCCAAGAAGACAAAGGGTTCAAGGCTGGGTCTAGGGAGAAAGCTAAAGAAGGGAGGTGTGAGAATGCGGGACAAAAGCACCCTCCTCATACTACTGTCACTACAAGCTTAAGAAATTTGATACCATAAAACTGTTAAGACTTGAGTCCTGTAAGATCATTCCTTGGGGCACCATTTTGGGGAGAGCACCTGGAGAGATGGCAAGAGTTACCTGAGCTAGGAAGGGACCAAACATTCATTGATGCTCAGGGAGTTTCACTCATTTCTGTTCTGCAGTTGATGGGAAAATGATGTTCATCCCCCAGATTTTTTTTATTTTTTTTTTGAGTTGAAGTCTCACTCTGTCGCCCAGACTGGAGTGCAATGGCACACTCCCGGCCACCGCAACCTCGACCTACTGGGCTCTGGCGATCCTTCCGCCTCAGCCTTCCAAGTAGCTGGAACTACAGGCGTGCGCTACTACGCCTGGCTGATTTTTTTGATTTATTGTAGAGATGAGGGCTCACCAAGTTGCCCAGGCGGGTCTCGAACCCGCGGGCTCAGGCAATTCACTCACCTCAGCCTCCCAAAGCACAGGATTACAGGCTGAGCCACCGAGCCCGGCTATCCCCCAGATTTTAAGCAGAATCTAGGAAAGGGAAGGGTTGGGGAGTTTCAGGGTCTGCTGGTCCTTGCAACTTGTGTTATCAGCTAGGTCCAGGTCTGTCTGCTCACGTTCTGTCATTTACTGTGACAAGGGTCTTGCAAAAGAGAAAAGATATATTTGCAAGACTGCCCAGTAAGGAGGTGGGAGAACAGGTCTCCAATTCTCCTCTCCAAAGATAAGGCTTAGGAATATTTATGGGTTAGGAAAGTGGGGTGGTCTAAGGTGTAGGGTGATTGACAGTGGAGGAAAAATTAAATACAGGTTCATTCTGTGCAAGTGTAGCCAGGGTTCATGGCATTTCATAGAATATATGTACAGAAAATGGCAGCGTTAGCGTGATCTGAGGGTGAAGTTTTTGGTCCTCCAATTTCAAAAGGCCACCACCTGGGGACTTGTGCGGGCCCAGTTGAAGGGTTGGGGGTCTCAACCAATTTGAACTGGGTAAGAGCTGGCCCAGGTTCCTGAAAAATAACTGCAGTGACCATTACCCTGGTGACTTATGAATATTCCCTATAAAGTAGCCAGTGAGGGTTAAGTTTCAGCTTTCAGCAGCCAGAACTTTAGCAGCCAAGGCCTTCAGCTTCATGGAAAAGGCAAAAACAAAATATTAATACCAGAAATCAAGCAGAGTTGGCAGCCCTGATCAAATTAACCTCGTGGTTTCACTTATCCCGAGACGACAACTTCTGCTTTCAGCAATCCCAGATGGTTTTTTAAAATAGACAAAGTAGCTACATTTCACAAAAGGTAGAACACCTGTTATGGTAGGCTAGTGAACACCCTTCAAAAGAAAAAACAGACCGGAGAGATGTCCCTGAGTGCAGGACTTCAGGGCCTGTGTCTCATTCCCTTGGCAGGAAAGATCAGGGACAAGTTGGAGGATAGAGGTGCTACAGAGCATGACCAGGGTCACAGGAAGACACTTTTAGGGAGAGCTGATCTGAATGCAAACCCTGAAAGGGGATGCTAATCCCCCAAACCCAGAAGCTCTACCTGGAGTCACTCGGAGTTCAGAGGCTGAATGAGGTGAGGCCAGGGAATCCGGGGGGTTCCTGAGCTACATTAGTCAGGCCAGCCTGGGCTGGATTTTTGTGATCCCGGAAGACTTGATACTCCGGATACATATCCGTTCCTCTCTATTTGCTTTTCCTTTTTTGGATTTTGCTTTTCTGTTAGCTTCCTGGTAAAATTCCTTTTGAAAACATTCCAGCCCTGTTCACCAGACTGAAGGGGACAGAGGGATTTGTACACATATAGGTCAAAATGGCAGGCGAGGTCAGGGTCTGGGCTTGGAGGGCAGCAGTCATGCCCAGAGTCCAGGGCAGTCACTGAGCTGAGAGTGAAGCCAGCGACAAGGAAGCAAAACCTCAGCCCATGAGTGGCTGGGCTATGGGGGAGGCAGTGATAGGGAGTTTGGCGTTCACAGCCAAAAGTTTTTAACAATTCTGAGTCAGACAGCCCAATCACATCTGGACCCAATCTGGCCAAGAGGTGCTCGTTTACACGTTATAAGGGCATCAGGGGGTCTGAAAAAACATGCTCTTCTTTTTTGCCTGGAGTTTTCTCCATAAGCTCCTCCTTCCTTTGAGTTTTTAACATTGTTTTTATTGTGAGGGGTGTGTTTCTTTACAGAAGAATATGAGGAGAGGAGACCCAAAAAACCCTGGATTATCTTTTGGAGGGTGGGCCCCTTGTAGTACATTAGAAATTTGTTCTTCTGGATCAAATGGTCAACCAAAGTTTTTATCTGGAAGTTTTGAGAAGGTTGCATCATGATTTGTGGAAGCAATGTTCTGAGTAGTAGCAAACAGATGACTAGTTCTTCCACCATGACAATGCTCCTGCCCACCCTACACTGAGTGTTCAGCAATTTTTACCAAAAACGGCATAACTCCTAAACCCCATCCTCCCTACTCACCAGATCTCATCCCAAGCGACTTTTGTCTCCCTGGATGAACAAAGTCCTCAAAGGGGAACACTTTGCCGATGTGAGAGAGGTAAAACAAAACAAAACAAAAAAAACAGCAGAAGCACTAACAGGCATCAAAATCGATGAGTTCAAAAACTGTTTTGAGCAGTAAAAAAAGCATCTCAATAGGTGTATCACATCAGATGGAGAGTACTTTGAAGGTGGCTGGAGTCTAGACATGTGAGAATACAAACACAGTTTTTAATACATAAATTCCAGTTTTGGGAGGGTCCTTCCTCATAATTAGGCCCCAGATGAGGGCGCTAAAGAAGGACCTGGCTTGATCCTCCAAAGATGGGACAAGTTTCTCATTACTGGCCATTTGGAAAGTCTCTATGGTTGTAACTAGGGGATGGTAGGTTTCCACTTCTTCAGGAAGTAGGACAGGTCAACACCTGCCCTTACCTAGTACTTTCGACAAGTCAAAAGGAAGCTGAAGCTACCGATGTGCATTGATACACAGGCCCTCGGAGCCCTCTTCTTCCTGATGTTCTACACAAAACCAGACAAACAGGGCCCAGGGCTCTGATCCAACTCTTTTTATTATTTTGTTTTTTTTTACAAACAGGTCTCAGAAAGAGATGAAAAGGAAAGAGCTAGCTCTCTGGCTTCTCAGCCAATGGAAGCTGTGGAAGCTGATGGGCTTCTATGAGCCCCACGCATCACTGCTGGGAGGGAAGAGACACCCATCCCTGCTCCTCTTTGCTCCCACCCTCCCTGACCATGGGAGGAACTCCTATTCCCATTCCCATGGAACCCCCAATATTCTCATTGCCTCATCAAGGGTCATCTTGGTTCCTAAAGAGGGAGAGAGAGAGAGAGAGAGAGAGAGAGAGAGAGAGAGAGAGAGAGAGATGCTGTTTTATAAAGCCTTTGCCCAGAGCAAACAAGCCACAAGCTTGGTTCAGACTTTCTCCTGATCCAGTTCTCCTATGGGGAACCCAGGCTCCTCTATCGTGTGCCATCTTGCTCTCACCCCTTGTCACTTCTTCTACAGGATTCCTCCCTCACCTCACTCTCAGGATCCCCTCCTTTTGACACTCCTCTGCAAGCCCTTTTCTACCTTCCTGTTTTCAGTCATTCCCTGGCCCACCCTCCCTCATTCTGTCTGCTCTCATTCTTCTGTGATCTCTATCGCTCACCTCTCGACGTTTCTGTCCTGGCCTTTGGCTCTGACTCCGGCTCCGGCTCCGGCTCCGGCCAGGGCCACGGGAGCCCCGAGAGCTGCTGGAGCCTCTGGAAGAGTTGCTGCCAGCTGTGGAACAGGTGCTTGTGCCCTGGCCCCGAGACAGGAAGCTTGGTCTGCTGAATGGGAGCCAGGCCTCTTCTGCAGCACAAGAGAGAAGGGCTGCCGGGCCCAGGCAGAGAACAGAACATCACTGCCTGCCCACCTTGCCACCTTGGCCACAATCCCAGCTCTGGGAGAAGACTGATGAGCAGGCACGGGTCTCAGCCAGCCTGGGGGCTGAGAAGAAGCAGAGTGCCCACCCAGCACATGGCCTTGGGGAATTTCCAAGCAGAGGAAGCCTGGGGGACAGAGCATCCAGACCCCACTGGCCTCTCATTGGGACTTCAGTCCAGAGAAAGGACACGACTCGGGACTTCAGGCGATTGTGCTCAGAAAGAGCTAGAGAGACAAGGGAGTCTTCGATGTGGATCAAATGCATGAACCCAACTGAAGGGAGGGGTAAGCTGGGCACCACCTGTCCTACTATTAGCCCCTAGTCCCAACACCCACCTTTCCCTGTGGCACCGGCCCTCCCGCCTGCCCTGGCCCTCCTTACCATCCGGGTGGGGCCCCCGCTGGGCCCCCAGGGGCATGGCCTGTGCTGCTCTCCTCTCCCCACTGCGCTCCCGTTCCAAGGAGGACGTGCTGCCTGCTGCTCTCAGCCCTAAGGCCCAGCTCGCCTCTTCCTCTGGCGGCGGCAAGGGTGGTGGGGGCAAGTCTGAGGAGGCACCTGTTTTCAGCACAGTCTCCTGCCTCTTCTGATACTATCCTTTCTCCCACCTCCATTCCCTGGCACCTGGAGGCTGCCAATGAACAGCCCAAGACTTGGGGTTACCTACTCCCTCCTCCAGCCCCCAGAGCTCACCCTTGCTCTCCTGCCTGTCCTCCATGACTGTCACCACCTCCCAGGCCCATGCCCCTCTCACCTCCAGGACTGTGCTCCCTCCTATAGGGAAGAGCCTTGGGTTTCTTCCGGATTCGGGCACGGGGTTCTTGAAGTGGGGGAGTCATCTCCCCAGCCCCCTGCCGGGTTCTCCCTGTAGCATTAGGACATGGGGAAAGAGGCAAGGGAGAGAATCAGGAAAGGGGCCTGAGGGTGAAGGAGAAACAAGCGCTGGGGGGTATGAGAGGCGAGTTGAGGTTCTACAGACTCACCTGGGGCACTGCTGGCTGTACTAGGGGCAGGGCTGGGGCTGAGGTGATGGGAGGCTGTGGGGCCAGCACCCAGGCCAGGAGGCCTCCCTTCATGGCTGCCCAGAGTGGGCTGGGATACACTGAGAGGGGAACTTGGCCCAAGGGGCACCCTCCTGCAATGACATAAGGCCTCAGCATTTGTTCCCCCCACACAAACTAAGTGCCTACTATGTGCTGGGCACTGTGCTAGACACTCAGCCTAATACCCAGATGAACAAGACACAGTCCATCCTCTACAAGGCCTCCCAAGTTAGGGAAGCATGCGGACAGCCGTGTTTGAAATGTCTCAGGAAGCTTGCAAAGTCACTCTAACAGAGAGACAGTCTGAAGGGAGTGAGAGACTTTGTCAGCCTCTACATTCCTTCCCAAATCACACTTTGACCCTGACACAGTCCTGAGATCTATGTAGTCCAGATTCAGCTATCCATCCACCCATCCACCACCCATCCATCCATCCATCCATCCATCCAGTCATCCACTGAATAGAAATGTACCAAGGACTTGCAATGTGTGAGGTGCTCTATACCTCCCTACCTGGGCATCTGATGGAGATGGGACATGTCAGTGGGGGGCTGGGAAGGATCAGGAGGTGAGGGGGTAAGAGTGGCTGTGGACTGCTGTCCATAGGAGGGTGTGGGAGATGGGGATTCCCCTCGAGATGGAGCGACCAGGCACCCTCCACTGGAGCTGGGCTCAGTCAGGTGGCTTCTCTCAGGCACTGGTGGACACCACTCCTCTGGCTCTGAACTGGGGGCAAAGAGAAAGAAGAGAAGGGAAGGACTGCATAGCTTCCATCCCTTCCTCTTGGCCTTCCTGTTGCTCTGCCAATGTCTCTGTGCCTCACCAAGAGCCCTGGGCTGGTCCCAGGTGTATGGGCCTCCACAACAGGGAGCATCCTTACCTGTCCTCCAGTTCCTCCTCAGGCCCCTCTAGGCAGCTCAGCTCACAGGAAGAGGGAGGTGGGGGCAGGGCTTCTGGCCAACTCAGAGAGGGCATCTGCACTGCTTTTCCCAGAAGTTTCACTTTGCCTCCCCTGGCTCCTGCAGAGCATAGGATGGGGACACACCGAGAACAGGCAGGAAAGAGCCAGAGATGAGACAACATGTCAGAAGCAAGTGCCAGGCTAGGTACCAGAGGGTCAGGCTGAAGGATACTCTTAGAGGACACTCTGGTAAGGGCTAAAACAAGGGTGTCAGGAGTTGGAGTCCTACCGTTGTCCCCCTGGCTCCACTCTGGAGGAGCATATTGGCTCCAGGTGCCTGGATCCCCTGAGGGATGTTGGGGGAAACCCCCATGGAAGGTCTGCAGCTCCTCCCCAGCTGGGTCAATGGTGCTATAGACAGGACCCTCGCCCGGAACAGCCGTGCCCCGGGCAGTCTGAGCCAGGTATAGGGAGATTCCTGCTTCTGAGGAGGAGAAAGAGGGAGGCCCAGGGGAGGAGGCAAGGGGGCAGAGACAGAAAAACAGAGGACAATAGGAGAATACAGGGCAAAAGGAGATCCTACGGGATCAACTTCTTCCCCTACTCCGAACCTTGCATCCCAAACCAGGGTAAAGGTAAAGTCTGAGAGAGGCTCCCCAACTCACATCCTCTGCAAGGACTGAGCAACCTCAGGAAGACTGGGACTCCTCGGCTCCCTTCAGTTTGCCCAAGTAGGATGAGAGAAGTGTGCTGAGGCCCAAGTGTGCCCCTGAGGGAATTAGAACTCCTCACCATTGTAATATCTGTCATCCGGGTCAGGATTGCTAGGGCAGCAGCTTCCCCTGGGTTCCTGGGCTGAGGGACTTCTAGATGGGTGGGGCCACGAGTCTGCCAGCCATGGGTAGGGGGCAGGGCCAAGGCCCATGGGTGGCCTGAGGGAGAGCAGGTGAACATTGGGGATGAAAAGCCTGACGAGGTCAGCAAAGGTAAGGGAGGTGGTGGTTCTTGAGAGTCAAGGACTGTAATGATGGTGTTTTGGGTGCGAGGCAGTGCGAGACACTCAGTATGGGAAGCAGTGAGGCCTGGAGAGGATGGAGAGTGATCTCTCCCTGGAGGAAATTATCCTCGAAAGACAGATCATGAGAATTACCTGGAACTGGCTCCAGAGAGGCCCTCTGAGTGTGGGAAGGACACTGGGGAAGATGAGGGGGAGAACGGGTGAGAGAAGAGCCCGTCCTGGGGAGGGTCTGAAACCCACTGGGGCAGAGATGGCTTACCTGCAGGTGTGTAGGCAAAAGAGGCTTCCAAAGAGAACCCGTGGGAGAAAGAAAAGGGGAAATGAGGAGAAGGGTCAGAAATACCCATATGCTCGTGCTTGGCCCTGGTCCCAATTCCACCACTCGGGTCGCACCCTGGACCAATTTCATCAGAATTTCTGGGGATGGGACTCAGGTATCAGCATTTTTCTAAAGCCTCCCCAGTGATGCCTATATGTAGCCAATCAAGACCGGAAACCACTGACCTCAGAGACCTCAGAAGCTCTCCAGAGACGTCCCTTACTAGGGAGTAGCAGAACTCAGGTCACCTCCTTCCAGCAGGCCCCGCTTTTCCATCCAGAACCCCATCTCACAATTCACTGCCTGGGATCCTGACCACATCCCCTTATGCCAGGCTCCTTAGACTCGCCCCTTCTTTACTGAGACCCAGTTGCAAAGCCCACCCTCTTCTGGAGGCGTCATCGGTACAAAACTCACCCTTCTCCCGAGATCCAGGACCCGCCCCCTCAGCCGGCTTTCTCCCCCGGTGCGTATCCGTCCCTTCCGACCCTGCCCGCGCGCGCGGAGCGGCAGAGCCCCGCCCTCCCCCTCGGGCCCGCCCCATTCCCTCCTGGCTCCGTCCCCTCCCAGGCCCGCGCCCCCAGGTCCGGCTCTCACCGGTGTAATGACTGAGCTCTTTGCGCTGTCTCCGGCGCCGGTAGAGGGCGGCGCAGAGCCCGAGCAGCAGTGCCCCGCAGGCCGCGCCGCTGCCCGCCAGGAAAGCCGGCTCCCGCAGCACCCTCGCCAGCCGCTCCGCCAGCCCGGGGCCCGCCTCCAGCCCCGGCTCCACTTCCCGCGGGGATGCTGTGGGGGTCAGAGAAGTGAGGGGAGGAGAGGCCCGAAACCCAGGAGCTGGGAAAGGGCCGTTCCCGACCCCGCAGGCACAGCTCCCCCTGGCCCCGGTCTCTAAGGTCCCCCGCCCAGACCTCCCACGGCCCCCTCCGGACTCACGCAGCTGCACCAGCACAGGGGCACTGGCCACGCCCACGCCAGCGCTGGTGGCCGCCGCGACCAGAGTTCTGTAGAGGAGACCTGGCAGCAGTCCCCGGAGCATCGCGGAGCGTGCCCAGCCTGCCGCAGACCGGTTGAGGTGCAAGCGGCTCTCATTGCCCAGGCACCAGATCTAGGGAGACCGAGTCGCGGGTTTAGAGAGTCAGAAGTGGGATTCTGGCCCCACTGGGAAAATTGAGGCTCCCAGTGGCTTAGGGGGCTTACACAGGCATGATTCAAAGTGGAGATATCACTCCGAAACCTCTCTCCTCTCCTCTGACTTCATCCCAGCCCCAAAGTCAGCTCTCGGTTCCCTCCACTCTGGTCTTAGCCCCTAGGTCCTCCCTCTCCCTCCTGGCCGGGCCCTCCCAGTCAGTCCCTTCTCAAACCCTGTACCTGGTATTCTGTGATGACCCCATTTTGCTGAGATGGGAGTGGAGGTTCCCAGGACACAGTGATACTGCTGTTGCCATCACCCCCCAAGGCCACTGCCACTCCCTGGGGGGGACCGCTGGGGGCTGGGCCAGGGTGGAGCATGGTGAGAAGGACACAAACAGTCATTGCAAGCTGCCCCTCCTGCCCCAACCTTCCTCTGTCCTTTCTGTCCTGTTCTAGCATCTCAGGGAACCTCCTTTTCACCCACTCACCTTTCTCTCCCCCCCGGAAAACTCCCATCCACCCCCACACCCTCTTCCCTCCTGTCCATCTGTTAGCTCGGTGGCCCTCCTTACCCTCCTCAGGAATACTCTTGGTCACAAAGGGACTTTCAGCTCCCAGCCCCTCCTGGCCTTGGGCTTGCACCTTGATCTGGATTTGGGTCCCCGGGGGGAGTCCTCTTAGTACAGTACTTTGCTGGTCTTGGGTTTGTAGGTCCAGCACTGTCCAGCTTCCCCCATCATGGTCAGCTACTCTCCAAGACACCCGGAAACCGTGCACCAGTTGGACTGGACCATCCATCTGCAAGCGACAGGATGAGGCATACCAGCTGGGGATACTCTGGCCACACAGGTCCTCCAGGCCCCCCTCAACCCATGCCTCCTTCCCCAGTCCCTCACCTCCTACTCTCCCATGTTCACTCTTGGAGGCCCTGCCCTTAGCCTCATCCCTATGTCACACTCACAGTCCAGGACACCTGCAGGGTCCGGGGCCCAAGGACTACAGGTTCCTGCACGTGCACAGCTACTTCAGCCAGTCCCCGCTGGCCTCTCCATGGATCCTCCACGGGCCTGGATGGGCTGCTGTCTGTTGACCAAAGAGCCCACTCAGCAGGCACCACCAGGGGCAGGAAGATAGGACTGAGAGAGTGCTTGTGCCCTACCTCTGCCCTGCCCCATGGACTGTACCACTTAGTACTCCCAAGCACACCCCAGAGTCAGGAGGGGGCTGGTCAGGAGAACATCATCCAGAAGTGGGTCCAAGTGTCCAGCTAACATGAGTGTTCTCCCTGCATAACTGCTTATGCATCCTTTAAAGGCCTCAGTCCCTCATCTATAACATGAAGATGACCCCACCATAGTCCCTTCTAGTCTTAATAATCTGTATTATCTATGAGTAATAGGCTCAGAAGTGACAGGCTTCCAAGATGAACTAATCCTCCCTTCACCCCCCTGCACTCATTCCCTTCCCCTCCACTCATTCCCTCATTCCCTTCCCCTCTACTCATTCCCTCTCCCTCCTCTGTCATCTCTATGAAAGGGAAATATGGGCCTCCTATTCCAAGCCAGGTCACCAGTATAGATCTGGCATTGCAGGAAGGAGCTCTATGAACTGCCATGGTGTTATGGTTTGGGGGAGGGGGTGCCCTATAACATTGCATGTCTTACCCATGAGCTCAGGGACTCTGACCTTACCCTGCGTGCGAACAGCCTCTGAGACAGGGCTGGGTTCACTGAGGCCCCAGGATCCCACAGCTCGCACCAGGAACAGGTAGATGGTATTGGGCTGCAGACCACTGACCGTGTGTGTCTCCAGCTGTACACCATCTGCCACTGTCCGCCATGTGTTGCCAGCTTCTTGGCTACAACAGGAAGGAGGTGACAGGGTTGTTTAAGCCAGGAACCCCCAACCTGTTTACTTCATCTCATCCACTCTCTATGAACCCCTCCACTACCTCCTCACCTTGGATGAGGGTCCTGGAGAATTGCACCCCACAATAGCAAAGACCCTAAGGACATAGGATCACCTCCTTTTAACTCTCCAGGCTTGCATTCAAAACTTTCTCCATACCTGAAGGCCTCTATCACATATGAGGTGACTGTGGCCCCAGCCTGAGGATTGGGCTTCCAGGTCAGGGTAATGCTGTTCTTGGTGATCTCAGTGACCACTGGCTGAGAGGGAGGACCCGGAGGGGTCCTGGGTTCTGTAGGGGGGTCTGGTGATACTCCCCAGTCTTCTGCAATGGGAGGTAATCTTTAAGTAGAAGGATGGGGAAAGGATAATCCTAGTATAACCTGCTTCCTTCCCAGAGTAGCTGCAGAGCTCTGAGCAGAGATGAAGATCAGAGGAGGACACAGTATGCTACCCCTGCTCATGTCTGCCTCCCACAGGCACCACTTCTGTCCTCCTCATCCCCACCACCATGGCCATGGCTCTTGGAAATTAAAATTAGTCCTGAGGTTTGGGGAGGTATTGACTATCTTTGAAGCAGGTTTGGAGGAAGGTGCTGTCAAAACAAAGGAAAAAAGAAGAAACTCACCATGCATCTTAAGCCAGCCACTCCATGTGGCCTCCCCTATGGAACTCTGGGCCACACAGCTGTAGAAACCCATGTTCATTTCCTGTAGGAGAGGGCAGAGCACTGGCAAATTGGGAGTGGAACAAGGAAAGGTGAGGAAGTAGAGGCGGGTAATAGAAAGGTGGGGATGGAGAGGATGATGGACACTTTAGGAGGTTTGAGAGAACAGTGGGGTAGAAATGGGGTTAGAGGCCCGGTGGTTACTTCCTATCATTGGGAAGGTGAACTTGGTAGTCATTCTCAGTTACTGAGACCCCAGAGGTGACACTCACCTGGATGTTGGCTATGTATAGGGTACCATTGGCCATTAAGTTGAGCTGGAGGTCATCCCCCTGCAGCCACTGCCCATCCTTCTTCCATCGGACACTTGGTTGAGGGTTTCCGGTCACTCTGCACGGCAGCCACACAGAGGAACCAAGTGCCAGTGTCTGATTGGCTGGTCCCTGGAGGATGACAGGAGGCAGCCCATCCAAGGAAGCTGAGAGAAGAAGAACTTGGGCACCTCAGGAGAGGAATCTAGGGCCAGCCAACCAGCCCCTTGCTCTCATTCTCTAACCCTTCACTTTCCTCCCCATCCCACCACCCCCTGGGGCTTTGATAATCGTCTGTAGTCTCTGCCTGGGACCAGCCATCTATTAGTGGCTTCAGCTGCTGGTTTCTAAACTTCAAGGATATGGCACAGGAACACACCCCTCCCCTTACAGACATAATGGATGGAATCCAAGAGAAACAGATCTCTTTAGGCTATTATTTCCTTCCAAGCCATGGATCCAGTCTTGTCTCCAAGGGCATGTACCTCCTTTAACCACCAATAAGGCCTTGGCCAAGACGCTGCCGGCCACACTGACAGCCTGGCACACGTAGTAGCCAGCGTCCCCACTCTGCACTTCAGTGATGTTGAGCTGGCCTCTTGGAGAGACTGAAAAGCGCCCCAAAGGCTGACGTGACTGACTGGGGAAAAGCAGGACCTGGGGATAGCAAGGAACCAAGGTAGAGAATGAGCAGGCAGCTGGGCAGGAAGAGATCCTGTTTCCATCAATCTTGGAATCCAGAGAATTCCTAGGGCTCTAGTTTATATTCTGTCCCCAGTTAGTGATGTGACCTTGGGCAAACTAGTTAAACTTATTCCAAAAACGCAGAGAATTTTATTAGACAATTTTGGAATCTACTTCCCAGCTCTGTGACCTACTAGTTGGGAAACTGAGCCAGTTACCTACCCTCTCTGAGCCCTAACTTCCCCAAATGTGACTCTTAGTTATGAGGATTACATGAAGCAATCACACGAAAGTCTTCTAACATTGCGTGATAAATGCTAAATCCTTTCCCTTTCTTTCTGGCTTTCACATTTTTTCATTAGATAGATACATAGAAGATAGGGAAGCAGGTTTGATTCTCAGGATAAATGGCACCATGCCGAATCCCTCTCTGATACCTACATGTACCACCTACTACCATTGCCATTTTAACGATGTGAGAATCTAATTAAAATGCAGCAGTACCAGGTACTAGAGAAAATGTTGGAAAACTGTGACTGTATATTTGGGATGAGGTAACAGGTTGCCTGGTTTCCCAGGAGTAGACTTATTTTACTTTACGTGACCCTTTTTTCTGTAGAAAGTTTCCTGTAGCAAAATTCCCACCCTTCAGAGGGAGTTACTTATGCTATAACTTTAGTTAATGTTCATTCCAGTGGTACTTTCTGGGAGTTGTTCACTAGGCTGAAGAGGGATGACCATGAACTTCCCTGGTAGTAGTCCCTTGGCAGCTATTATAAGCTGCTATAAGTAGAAGAACAAGTAATTTTCTACCCTGGGTGGCTTTGACTCAATATTCGGTTTCTAAAGCAGTAGGTTATATCCAAAAGCCAAGGTCCAAGGGACCTGGAGAAGGAGGAAACTAACTGAGTTTGCTACATTTTCAGGACAGCCTAGGCCAACATAGAAAGATTCTCCAAGAGATTACCATTCAGGACTGTTTCATTACACCTAAATATATTATCATTTATTAAAAAGTGTCCAATAGTCAGGTGCAGTGGCTCATACCTGTAATCCCAGCACTTTGGGAGGCAGAGGTGAGAGGATTGCTTGAGCCCAGGAGTTTGAGTCCAGCCTGGGCAACTTGGCAAGACTTCATCTCTACAATAAAATTAAAAAATTAGCCGGGTGTGGTGGCATGTGCTTGTGGTTCCAGCAACTTGAAAGGCTGAGGTGGATGGACTGCCTGAGCCTGGCAGGTTGAGGCTGCAATAGCTGTAAGCTGTGCCACTACACTGTAGCCTGGGAGATAGAGTGAGACTGACTCAAAAAAGAGAAGAAAAGAAAAAAAAAAAAAGTGTCCAATATGTTTCAGGCCTTTTATATTCATTATCTTATTTAATCCTCCCAAATAACCTGTAAGGGTTTCTGGGGGCCAGGGTAGGGCTACCAAAGGTTAAACAGAAGATCGGGAGATAAGTTTGCAGAATATGGAGGGAAGGAGGCTGGGACACAGAGGAAAGCTGGTGTGAAGTGTCTTGGACATGGCCGCCTACCTGACTCCCCTCCTTCTGCCAGAAGATGGCAGGTGGAGGGTTTCCTTTGGTCTCACACTGGAAGGTCACACTGTCTCCAGGAGCCACCATCTGGTCCTGGGGCTGGGTCACCAACTGAGGTGGGACTGGGAAGGGGAGTTGAGATAAAGGGACAGATGTCAGTGGCACTAAGAAGGGAGGCTGAGGGAACAGGAGAGAGAAGCCCAAGCTTAGCTTAAGTAGCAGCAGATATCTATGTCTTCTTGCCCAAGCCTGTTTAGCATCCTCCTCCTCCCTCGCCTTGAAGAAGCCTCAGGTGCCCCACCCACATCTGCTGTGCCCCTTCTCCCCCATCCTCCTCCACTCCAGCCCATTCTCCACCTTCCCTTATATCATTCCCGCTGCAGGCAGTCCCAGGTAGGGCCCTCACCATGAACACTGAGGGAGGCAGATGCTTCCACACGGCCCACGCTGTTCTCCGCCACACAGGTATATGTCCCCTCATCTTCAGCACTCACATGCCCAATCCAAAGGCTGTGATCACTCCGGATCTCATACCTGCTCCACTCCCCACCCCAGGCTGGGTTGGTCACAGCTACAGACCCCTTCTCTCTCCCCCAGTGCAGATACCAGGGTCAGGGTACGTAAAGACAAGGCAGGACTCAACAGGGATAGATGTTGGTACCCATGGACCCATGAATGGAGATGGGAATTGGATAGGACAGGGGCCACAGGCCCTGGGGAATAGATTGTTGTGTGCCCTCAAGTGAGAAGTTGCCTGTTTTCCAGTTTTCTAGGGCAGGGTGGGCTCCTGAGCTGGGTGGGTCTCCTTGCAGGCAGGAAGAGTGGGCTTCTCACCTGCCCATGGGCAGTTCTCCATCTTCCTTGCGCCAGCGTAGACGAGGTGGGGGATCCCCATGCACCTCACACGGGAAATTCACAGGCACATCAGCCAGGACCACCTGATTCACTGGTTTCCGCAGGAATGAGGGACGCTCTATGGAGTGGGAGTGGGAGAACAATCAGGGGTCCGCATAGCTACTTACTCCCCAGGCTCCCCGCTCCCATAACTTCAAAGTTCCCTGTGCCTACCCAGTACCACAAGTTCAGCTGCCCCACTCTCCCGTTCTCCTGCCATGTTGGAGGCCACGCACACATACATCCCTGCATCGCTCTTGAGTGTATGTGACATCATCAGCTTCCCTCCACGGATCTGCAGAGTAATAATGGTAGCTTTGGTCCTTCAGAGCCATCAAAGTATATATGTGTGTGTGTGTGTGTATAAAGCATATATATAAATTGTATATATAGTATGTATACATATGAGTATATACACATATAGTTTATATATGGTTTAGTTGATCCTCACAGCAAGCTGATAAAGAAGAGCAATGAAGTTGACCCACATAACAGGTAAGGAGTCCCTGGGACATCTTGTTCCCCACCTTTCTTTTTTATATCAATTTCATTTTTATCCCTCATTCAATGGCTGACTCAATAGCTGACTCAGTCTCTGGCCAGCTGATGCCCTGATCCCAAATCTCCCACCTCATCATCTCTAAGACACTTAGACTCAGGCCTTCATCCTTTGAGTCCTGTCCCCAGCCGAGACCCCGCCCCTCACCGTGATCCTTCCCTCCTCCTCCTTGACGCTTGTACTATCCTTCTTCCAAGACACGGAGGGCTCCGGGTGGCCGCGGGGGGGCACGCATTCCAGGACTGCTGGCTCCCCTACTGCCACCACCAGGTTCCCAGGAGACTGGCGGAAATCATCTCGAAGGACTGGAGAGACAGGGAGAATAAGCAGGCTGTAGGTGGCACTACTGAGTGAGGACGCAAGGAGAGTGTTGCCTTGGGGAGAGGTTGAGCATCACAGACCAGAACTCTTTCCCAGATGCGAAAATACCAGGCTAGCGCCGGGTGTACTTCCTTCTCTGGCGGTGGTGCGGACATTGGAGACCAAATGGCACGATGCCAAAGGAAGAAGCTAAATGGGCTCCTTCCCTGGGGTTGTTCTGGGTCGGATTACCCCGTGCCCTCCGGCCTCTGAGAGCAACCAGATGGCGACCACGGGACTCTCACCTGCCACTTCCAGCGAGGCGTTTCTACTAGCTGCTGCCCCCAGGTAGTTTCGAGCCACGCAAGTGTAGACACCCTCGTCCGGCCGCGCGCGGCGCCCGTGCACGATGCGCGGGAAGAAGAGGGCACCGCTGGGAAGCAGTAGGCGATGCGCGCGCGGGTCTTCGCGCGCAGTGGCCACGCGCGCCCCATTCTTGTACCACTCGATGTTGGGTCGGGGTCGGCCCTCAGCGCGGCAGGGCAGCGTGGCCGGCTCGCCCCGGGAGACCAGTAGATCGGGTGGCTGCTCCACGATGCGCGGCATGGCGTCCTCCGGCCCGATTCGTGACCCTGGGGACGGGGGCGCAAGAGGTCAGACCCGGGCCTTTGGGGGAGAGATTGACGCTCCAGACAGAAAGAACCCTCTGGTCGTCTCATCTCCTATGCTTCGTCTGCTAGAGCTCAGTCTCCGCCTGCAAGCCCTTGCCCACCCCGTCCCTCTGTAGGCTCCAATATCGCTTTATTGGCAGACGCTCCCACGCCCTTTAGTCTCCAGAGGAGATGCCTACAGACAGGCGGATCAGTAGAGGAATCAGGACACAAACTCTTAGGACGGCTTTCTGGACGCCCTGAAGAGCCCCGCCTCCTCTCCCACCAAGGTTCATTGGGGAGTGACTGGACCGCGGTTTGGTGCGTAGACGGCGCCCACGCCTCTAGCCCAGTGGGGTTCAGTCTCCCACCCGCACTGGTTTGCGGATCGTCCTTGCCCAGTGAACGACCCTAGCGGTGCACCGGAGCCAACGCTTGGTTTTTCTTCTCCACGAGGTCCCGGTCGGTGAGATGGGGAATGTGGACCGGCTTGGGGTCCGTTAAGGGAAGACGCGGGCATTAGGGCTCGGGGCTGAGACTAGAAGGGGCTCCTAACCTGGACTCCATGGATAAGCACAGAGCCCTTCTTAACTGACACCCCAGGTGACCACGCTTCCGCTTCCCTGGGTCCCGTGAAGTCACAGGAATTGAACGCAAACGGTGGTGGAAAAGATAGTAAGGCTCCTTTCCCGGAGAGGTGCATAGTTTCAACAATTATTCTACTGGTTGATGTAACCAAGAAAGACTAAAAACCACTGGAAAGGGGACTTCTCTACTCCCCTAGTTCACCTGTCCGCAGTCTGCCCCTGCCTCTCGTGTAGACTACAGCCTTCTGCCTGTTTCCCCTTCTGCCGCGCGGTTTGGTATCCCGGAGCCGGGAGCCTGTCCGACTTCGACATCCTTGGCTCCCAGAATCGCCTTCGAAAGCGGATTTGTAACCCTCGGCGGCCAATAGGTGCCGCTGCAGCCTCGCGTCATCTGGTGTCAACCAGGGACTCCAGGCATGCCTTGCACCTCCCCCCGCCCCTCCCATCCTGTTCCAAAATCCGCGGGGCCTTCTCACTTCCAGCCCGGGTGTGGGATTGGAATTCATTTCCCGCCCCTTCTCTGATAAGTTCTGGTGTAGACAAAGCTGGACGGGTTGATGTGTGCTGGCGCTGTCCTGGGAAGTTTAACTGGTTGGAGACAAGATCTGTTTCTCTCTCACTTGTCCCACATAAACGCGAAAGCTTAGTGAGACTCCTAGGGAAGATGCTGATGGCCACCGAAGAAACAAATGTATAGACTGAATGGTACCCTAAACGGTCACAAAAGCAGTATGAAGCAAAGCCTCAGAAATAACGGATCAAGGAAGGAATTTTCTCAATCTCCTCCCTTCCCAGTGGAAATCTCTGCTTCTCACTCGCCTCCATCTCATCCCAGATCCAACTTGGGAGCATCCCATGGTGAATGCTGCCGGGTGGTTAAGAGCTCAGGTCTGGGCATTGAACCAATCAGGGCTGGAATCTCAGAATCTCCAAAAGGACTTGGGCATATTATTTAACTTCTCTGAGTCTCAGTTTCTTTATCTGTATAGTGGTGTAGTGATGGGGTTGTCACAAGACCGTAATGTAGGTAAAGCACTTGGGGGGTAAATGTAGCTATTCTACCATTATTTGATGGCTTTTCCTCCCCAGCACACCCCAACTTATCCCTGCTCCTACGGTCTCTACCTGAATTGGATTTTACCAAGCTCCAATAGTCTTCCCCGACCTCTTCATAGAACCCTCAGGTGTAATGGAAACAGACTTTGATCCGTTATTGCCGAGGCTTTGCTTCATACTGCTTTTGTGGCCATTTAGGGTACCCTTCAGTCTATACCTTTGTTTCTTCTGTGGCAAAATGTGACTCCCACAACTATCAACTATCTACCTTCCCTAGGTACCTCGCTAAGTTTTCGAGTTTATGTGAGACAAAGCATGATGAAAACACCCTGTAAAAGCGCTAGGTGAGCAGAGACGTGGGGTGCCAGCGAGGAGGGCTCTGTGCTTAACCTCCTGGGAATCTACGACGGTCGCGAGATTGGAGAATCCGGGCTCGTTTCCCATCCTCTTCCTTCTCCACTTCGTCCAAATATAACACTCCCTTCTGGTCGGCCCTTTCCCCCATATAATTCCTGTAGACACAGCTGCAGGCGCCCTTTCTCTGGAATTTCTCCCCTGTCAGTCCCGGTCCCAGGAGATGCTTCGATAGCCGCCTAATGAATAGCTAATGACCATGCTAATTGGGCTCTGGGGCTCCTCCCCTAGCACCTGGAGTACCCAATACATACACACACACACACACACACACACACACACACACACACACACACATTTCCTGGGCCTCCTTTCTTGCCACCTTCGAGTCCCCAGCACAGTGCTCGCCACTAGACTCGAGTGGGTCGAGGTTGAGGGATGGGGGCGAGGAACACCTGAAGGGAACCACTCGCAAAGGCGTCTTAGAAAGCGGGAATTCCCGACGCGGCCGGAAGGGGGCGCGATGGGGGCACCTCCCCAGGCTGGCGGCGGCCCGCTGCAGCAGCTTCCCCGGGGTGCTAAGGGAGAGCGCGCTGTCTCAGTCATTTATTAATCACCGTAATTAGGGTAACGACCTCGCCGCCAGCGCCGCCGGCCCGCCGCCGCGCTCCCGCGGTGGGTCGGCTGCGAGTCCCGCCGCTGAGCGACAAACTTCTAAGTTTCCTTGAAATGATCGCCGCCCCTGTCCCCTCTGCAGCAAACACAGCCAGCCTGTTGGCTCCCTCGCCCTGGTCCTAAGCGAGTTCTCGGAAAACTTCAAGTCCCGAAGAAACATCTGCTACCTGGGTGGGGACCGTGCCCCCTCCTCTACCCTCCCTGCGGGGACCCAGGCTTGGTTCGGGACTTCCGGGCCCATCACCCGCCTCCGGTCTCCTCACCTGGGGTGAGCGTGGGAGGGTGCTGGGGGCGGGGGGTGCGTGTAAACGACTCAGCAGCCATCGCCTCCCGCGGATGCCCCCGCTCAGGTGCACGAAGCTCCAGATTGTCCCTTATCCCCCACGACCCGGGGAGGCGCTGGGAGGCGCGGCTCGGCCCTGGTCCTCCGGGAGGAGCGCTTTCGCCTTCCCTCCACGCCGCCCTCTCCCCTCGCCCCTGTCCCGGGATCCGACGTCCCCAAGGGGCAGGGTCTCACCGTTGAAAGAGGGATCGCCGGGAGGCGGCAGGGTGTGGTTGAGCGTCGGCAGCGAGGAGTTGAAGCCCAAGAGCAGCTCGCTGGAGTTGGAGATGTCTCCGGCCAGGGAGTCCGCGAACAAGTTCATCTGCAGCAGCGTTTTGAGCAGGTAGCGCAGCATGGCTCGGCCCCGCCGGGGCCGGGGCCGGGGCCGGGGCCGGGGCCGGGGCGGGGGGCTCGGGGCCCAGCCCCTGGGTCTGAGACCCGCGGGCTGGGAGCCGTAAGCCCCTCCGCAGCCTCTGCGCGCCGCCGCAGCCACGGTGCCGCTCTCCTGCCGGCGCGCCTGGGTACGGCCGGTGCCTCTTCGTGCCCTCCGCCTTCCCTCGTCCTGCTCTCCACCCCCCAGTGCCGGAGTCCCCCGGGAGCTGGGCGGGCGGAAAGCAGGTGCCACGCCGATCACGGCGTAATTAAGGGATTAATCCACCTCCCTCCACCCGCCCACCCCACCCCGGCCGCCACTCGCAGGGCCGGAGACTGGAGTCCCCGCCCCGCGCCCAGTTCTGGACGCTGCGAGAGAGTTTCCCTCCTTTCTCAAAGCACCCGAGATAAGAGATGAGGCTCTGTCGGACTGTTCTTTTTGTCGGACTTTAGAACAAGAATCTCTTCTCTCTTGTCCCGGCCCTTGGGGAAACTGAGGCAAAATGCAAGCAGATGCTCCTTTAGCTCTCAAAGCCCTGACTTTCGTTCCCTCCCAAATCCCAGGCTTAACGACGGAAGCGCAGGAAACTGGGGTGGTTTGAACCGGAGTTGGGGGTAGGAAAGGAAGAATTGCAGAGCAGGTCCACCACCTTTCTGCCCCGCGGTCGTCTGGTCTGCAGCCAGGAGGCCAGGGAATGGGGTGGCGCGCCCTGACCTGAAGTCGTGCTCCAGACGCCCCAATCTAGGAGTTCCTGCAGAAGACCTCAGAGCTGGCAACTCGCATCATTTGCATACTTTCATTACTCTGCTCTGACATGTTTTATTAAATTGTTTTACGTTTTTGAGGAGAACCAAGGAGTCTAGAACAAAGGCAAAGAGAGAAATATTATTTCTATAAAGGCATGTGCAAGAGAAAGAATTCATGTAAATCTGTTCGAATCTGTTGACAGTCATCCTTACTGGCGGAAAAAAATCACCTCTCGCCGCAGTCTCAGCCTACTTCTGACTTTTCTGGGATTCTTTCTACCTGAAGAGCTCCCAGTCTACACACACACACACACACACACACACACACACACACACTCTCTTTCCTAGACTGGAAATGGCTTTGGGATGTCAAGGGAAAAGAGAGGACCCATAGTTTTTAATCTGGGATGGGGCCCTGCTGATTGACGAGTGTCAGAGTTCTGGCTCAGCTGTGGGCTCTGTGATGAGGCAAACTTTGTGAGGTGATTGCTTCTGACACAGAAGGGGGCAGGTGAACAGGTCAGGATCAGAAAGTGCTACACAGTGTCAAGAGCTGGAGGGTTTCAGGCAGAAAAAGTGCTCAAGTGAACCTGAGACATTGTGTGTGGGGGGCTTCTCCCCCCCACACACACACACCAGACTGCTCCTTCAATCCAGATGCCTCCCTGTGGAGCCTCCAACTAGAGGGTATTTAAGCGACTTCCTATACCTTCATCTTTGGGCAGGACTTCTGAAGGCTGGAAGCATAAGTTGGGGGAGGGCACAGATGGCCCCGTGAAAGGCAGGGTCCTGGGAACTGTTGTTTTCAGCACCTCGTCTGCCATTGCCAGACTAGGACCCTTGCACCTTATAGAAGACTTAAATCCAAGCAGACTTTGAGGCTGAGAAGGGTTAGGGTACATGGGACTAGTGACACATCTTCAAAAGCATGAGGGTACTATGACTATGATTTGATGTCTGTTCATTGCTTCAGGGGCAGGAGGTATTCAAGAGAGATAGTAAGATATAGATTTCCTGCTAGAAATCTATCCCTTCAGGAATGACCAACCCAGAAGTGGGTTCCAATCTATATATGCCAGTTACAAGATGTTTCCGTTTTTCTCATCTGTCACGGAGAAATTGAACTACTTGATCTACTCTAACCCTTCAGTTCAAGGTTCCAGGGGCCCTTTGCTCTGCCCTCTGCTGACCACCAGCACCTGGGTTTCATCACACCAGAGGCTGAACCAGCACAGCAATCCTGTGTCCTGGCACCAGGCCCTGTTCTGGGGTGGAGAGGGTTGGAAACCCTCCCACCACACGGATCCTGCCTGGTTCTAATCCCCTGATTTGCTCCTGGCCAGCCTCTCAGCAAACACAGGGCCCGCCAGCGTCTAGGGGCTTGTCACCCTGTTAGCGGATTTGTTCTTGGAGATGCTGCAGTTAATTGGCCCTTTATGTGGGGATCAGGGCATATTTGCTCAGGGTTCCCTGAGCGGAGGCAGCGGCTCTGCCCGTGGGTAAGGCTGCTTCCTAATCCCTGTCATCTGGGTTGGAGACTGGACAAACAGTGGAGCCATTCGCCTCCTCTCCAGGATTCTCCTGGTCCGAATTTCCTGTCTCTCGTCTACACCTTGCCCCTGTCTCCATACTCTCTCTTTCTCTCCACTTGTTCTTGTTTCTCTCTGCTCTTTCCTTCTTTGTATTTCTCTGTATCTCCAGAATACTGTCCTTTTAAACCAAACTCAGACCTAAGTCAAAAGAGAGTGGAGTACTCCATCGAATGTCTCAGAGAATGAATATCTCCCAACCATAGCATAATTCCTTCCCTTTTCCTCCCCACTCCCCAGTGTCCCCAGAGTCCTCGGCCTGGCAGAGATGGAGCAGAGAGTGGGCAGAGAAGGCCCAACAGAGGTCACACCTCCCAGCTCTTCGGCAGCCCTCTCATCCCTTTTCCTTCTGAGGTCAGACAGGCAGCCTGGAAATGGGCCCTGCACCCTTTCAAGCCCAGTTTCTCTTGGGACTATTCCCATAGGCAGTTCTGGATGAAATTTGCACCCTGCCGGACTGCTCACTCCTCCCCCTACCTGCAAATCGCTGAGACAACTAACTCTTTGACCTCTACCTCTTGCTTAGAACAAGAACTCATCACAACTAGGTCCATTTCCTACGTGTGAACTGCAGATGCTTGTAAGGCACCTAAAACACTAAGCAACTGTTATTGGAGGAGACTTGTCTGGAATCCATTCTGTCGATTTATAAGCTTTCACCTTAGACTGGGGAAAGACTCAGAGTTAAGTTCAGAGCCCCTTTCTTCTCACCACCTCAGGAGACTACTCCTTTTCCAGGGTTTTTACCAATAATACTTACAGTCAGAACTTTAGAAAGGATAAGAAAGAGAAAAGGAGGACTTGAAAGGGGTTAGCAGAAAGAAGAGAGACTAACAGGAGGCAGAGAAGATGAGGCCAGCTGAGTTTGTAGAGTTAGGGGATAAGTTTGTTCTGATAAGGTTATAGCATCTGATGGGAAGACGTGTTGTGTGCATGTATATGTGTGTGTGCATGCATGTGCGTGCATGTGTGGTGGAGCCCTATAAAAGAGCCTGGGTCAGGGGTTGATGAGGTGAATGCAGAAGAGGAATATTTCCTTCCCAGGGTGGTATTTGGGGTGGGCGGGTTTGCAGAGAAGCATGGGAAGTGGGAAAGGGAGGTGATTATGAACAGCACAGGAACCCTACACAAGAGTGGTGTTCAGGAATCATGAGCCTCTAAAGGAACTCTCTACCCTCCCCCACAGGGTGTGTGTGTGTGTGTGTGTGTGTGGGTGCGCGCGCGCGCGCGCGCGCGCTTGGGAGAGAATAGCTGCCCCAGGCTAACTTCTTTGGCCTAGTGCCAGCATATAGGCCAGAGAATGTGGCTGGGAATTTTCAGTGACCAAGCTGGGGGTGGCATGGGGAGGCTTCTTGGTGGTCCAAAGCCTGCATGCCAGCTGGTAGTGGATGAAGCTGCTGGCATGTGATTGCCCAGGAGGGCAGTCTGAGGACAACCCCCCCAATCTCACACTGATTACTATCACTGCCTCCCCTCAATGCACACACACACTGCCCAGTCCATTTACATCCCCCCAGAGCCTGTACCCTCCCATCACTCTCTGCCTGGACCCCTTCCCAGGGCACTAATATACATTGAGCATATGTGAGTGTGTGTGTGTGTGTGTGTGTGTGTGTGTGTGTGTTGGGGGGCAAGGAACTAACATCTGCCCCCCACCCCCATTAGGGTCTGCCTGTGAATGGCCCAGCAGGGCTGCTGGCTTCAGAGTGATGATGCCAGGGGGCAGTGACCCAGCCAGCAGGGGCCAGAGGGCCAAACAGGAGGGGGGAATCAGAGAGCAAAGAGCAGACACCCAGCTGGAAAGCAGACAGCAGGAGCCTGCCCCTGGCAGGAGCCAGAGTTTGTTGGCTCAAACCCTGTAGCTGCTGAGATAATAAGCCAGGGCCCCCTGCCCAAGAGTACCCCTTCCTCCACAGGGCTCTGATGGAGGAGCTTGCAGGGAGACACTTTGGAACACACTCCACTGAGCCTGGAATCTGGAGGCAACTGGGCAGAAATGTCCACATCCCAGTACAAATGTAACAAAGGCTAAGGAGGACAAGAGTTTTCTTTGTTCCTTTTATAGAACTAGCTTTAGAGCAAGCACTCCATAATGGTATGTTTGTGAATGTACACAATTAAATAGTCCTCGCAACTGCCTCCTCGGGGCCCACCAGCCTTTTCTGTCTCTGTCTCTGCTTCTAGATTAGGACCCCTCCTAGGGCTGCTGTAGCAAGGTACCACAAACTGGGTGACTTGAAACAAAAGAAATGTATTCTCTCACAGACTAGAAGTCTGAAATTGAGGTGTCAGCTGGGTCATGCTCTCTCTGAGGGCTTTAGAGGAGGTTCTTTCCTTACCTCCTCCGGCTTCTTGATTGCCAGCAAACCTCAGTATTCCCCAGCTTGTGGATGTATCACTCCCTTTCTGCTCTGTGTTTTCATGGCCTTTTCCCTTGTGTGTGTGTGTATGTACGCATGCATATGTGTGTGTCTCGGTGTCACTGTTACCTCTTCCTATAAGGCCACCAGTCATTGGATTAGGGCCTACCTTAATTCGGTATAACCTCATCAGAACTAATAACATCTGCAAAACCCCTATTTTCTTTTCTTTTTTTTTGAGTTGGAGTCTCACTCTGTCGCCCAGACTGGAGTGCAATGACACGCTCCCGGCCACCACAGCCTCCACCTGCTGGGCTTCGGTGATCCTTCCACCTCAGCCTCCAAGTAGCCAGAACTACAGGTGCATGCTACTGCACCTGGCTAATTTGTGGTGTATGGTAGAGACAAGGTCTGGCCAAGTTGCCCTGGCAGGTCTCGAACCCATGGGCTCAGGCAATCCACTTGTCTCGGCCTCCCAAAGTGCTGGGCTTGCAAGCTGAGCCACTGAGCCCGGCCAAAACCCCTATTTTCAAATAAGGTTCTATTCTGAAGTTCTGTGTGGGCATGAAATTTAGGGAGAGGGGAAGGGGACACTGTTCAATTCAGTTCATCTTTTTTTCCTGTCTTTTCTCCCTCCTTTCTCCTCTCCATTATTCTTGATGCTCACTAAGGGGCCTTATTTTGGGACTCAAAAAATTTTTTTGTTTTTATTGTAGGCATAATTCTCATGCAAAAACATCCAAGCAGTAAAAGAAAGTATAAAATGAAAATTCTAAATGCTGCCCTCCATCATTAAGCCATCTGCATTCTACAGACCCAGCTGCCTAGGGTAGTTACTGATGGTTTTTGTGTTTCCTTTCAGATTTTGGAAGTGAGGGGGTCAAGGTCTCACTCTGTCGGCCAGGCTGGAGTGCAGTGGCACGATCACAGCTCACCACAACCTCGACCTACTGTGCTCAGGTGATCCTTCTGCTTCAGCCTTCCTAGTAGCTTGAGACTACAGGCACATGTTACCACACCTGGCTAATTTTTAAAATTTTTTTGTAGAGGTGGGGTTCTGTTATTTTGCCTAGGCTGATCTCAAACTCCTGGGTTTAAGCAATACTCCTGCCTCAGCCTCCCAAAGTGCTGGGATTACAGGCATGAGCCACTGCTCCTAGCCTCTTTCCAGATTTTTAAAAAGCATGTATAAGCATATGTATCTCTATTCTTTTATAACACAAGTACGGCCAGATTATTTGTACTGTTCTACAGCTTGCCTTTTTAACTTAATATTTTTAGGGCATCCCTTCTTATCAATATGTGTCTTCATCTTTTTTACTTTACTGACTGCCTAGTATTCCATTGCATAGATACACATTTAAAAAAATCAATTCCCTATTTACAGAGGTTTAGGCTGTTTCTGAATTTTTGTTTTTACAAACAATGCTACTAACAAACATATTACACATATATCTTTGCACACATGTATATCTGCAGGATAACTTTGTTTTAGTCGGTCTCATTCTGTCACCTAGGCTGGAGTGGCATGATCACAGCTCACTGCAGCCTTGACCTGGGCTCAGGCAATCCTCCCACGTCAGCCTCCCAAGTAACTGGGACTACAAGCATGCACCACCACACCTGGCTAATTTTTATTTTTTATTTTTTGTGGAGACAAGGTCTTGTTATGTTGCCAAGGCTGGTCTCGAAGTCCTGGACTCAAGCAATCCTCCTGCCTCGACCTCCCAAAGTGCTGGGATTACAGGCTGAGCCACGGAGCCTGGTCAGGATACATTTTAAAAAGTGAAATTATATAGGCATATAATAGCTAACAACAGCTAATGTTTATTGAGTAGTTCTATTAACTCATCCATTCAGATGTTTGCCAGGTACCTATTCTGTGCCAGACACAGTTCTGGATGTGAAGGCTACCAGGAGTGAGAGAAATAGACAAGGAGACAGACCTGAGCACTTTGCAGGCATAATCTCATGGAATGCTCACAGGAACCCTGTGACATAAGTACTATTATCGCCAATTTTCAGATAAGAAAATTGGGTTTAATAAAAGATAGCAAAAACAAAAACAAAAACCTTTATTCAAGTAAACTGCCCAAAGTTATATAGCAAAAAGTCTGTACATTTAAAATTTTCATATAGATTGTCAAACTGCCCTCCAAAATGTTGCCACAATAGACAATCCCTTGGCAGTGTATGAGAACTGTTTCCTTACCTTGACTGACTATAAAAATGTTTTATCTTTTACCATTTAAAAAATAAAATGCATAGTTAATTATTGTAATGCTCATAGGTTTACTTCAGAGTGAACTTGAGCATATTTTCATAGGTTTATTGGCCACTAGTGTATTTTTCCATGATCTGTCCTCTAGTGTCATTGGGGAAGTTATTATTTGTTTCTCATATTTATGTGACAACTTTCCCCCAGTTTGTCATTCAACTTTTGACTTGAGAACAGAATATTTTACTGTATTTTAAAAAATAAAGTCAAATGAAGTATCAGTGTATTCCATTATGCCTTTTAGGTTTGTGTCATGCTTAGAAAGGCCTTCCTCATGCTAAGATTACAAAAATAGAATCTTTGCTTTCTTCGAATAATTTTAAGGCTTAATGTTTCATGTTTAGATGTTTTATGCATCTATAATTCATTTTGCTATAATATAAGGAGTAAGGTGTAGTTTTTTCTTAAAACAGAAAAGCAGTTGTTCCTACCTTTCCTTTGCAGATCTGCGGGCACGTTTCTCATATGCTAAATTCCTATTCACATTCCTAAATGTGAATGGAAATCTCTGTTCTGTTTGTTGATTTGTATGTTAATTTCCATGACAGTACTTAATTGTCCAAATATTATAGTTCTGCAGTATATTTTACTCTCTGATAGTTTCCGTTCTCCCTTTGTTACTCTTAATATTTAGACTTTCTCTGGCTATTTTTAAAATGATTTTAATTACCCTTCTATTAAGCTTTAGGGGAAATCTTTTTGATATTTTTATTGAGTACATGGAATGCATAGGTGAATTAAATAAATTTGACATGTTTATAATATTGATTCTTTTCAAGAACAAGGTGTTTATTTATTGAATGCTTTGTACCAAGCACTCTTTTAGGCACTGGGAATACATCAGTTATCAAAATAAACAAGCATGCATGCCCTCGTGGAGCTTACATTTTAATGGAGGTACAATAAATAAGATAAATGACTCAAATATTGTAAGTTAAACAATGATGAGAATTATTCGGGAGTGGAAGGAGAAGCTAGCATTTCAATGGAGTTCCTAGCAAAGGCTAGCAACATTGAAAAAATAACATTTGAGTAAAAACTTTAAGGAAGTCAGGAAATGAGCCATGTGGCTGTCTTAAGGAAGAGTTGTTCCAGATAGAGGAAATGGTCAATGCAAAGACCTTCAGACAGGAGTACAAATAGTGAGTTGGAGGAAAAGAAAGGAAGTAGAATAGGGTGGGTAAGGGGAGGAGACATCCAAAGTGGAGAGATTACATAGGACCCTGTAAGACATAATAAGGAGTTTAGCTTTTTTTTGAGTGAGCTGGGAGTCATTGGAGAGATGTGAGCAGAAAGAGTGACATGGTCTGATTTATTTTTCAGTGGGATTTCTTTGGCTGCTGGGCTAAGAATAGACTGAGGATGAGGCAAACAAAGAAGCAGGGAACCTGTCTTGGAAGTTTGTGCAATACAGAGGTAATTGGTGATGGTGTTTAGGACCAGGCTGATACCAGTAGATGAGAGAAATGCCTGGATTCTGGATATCTTTTGAAAATAGAGCTGACAAAATTGTACTGAGATGAGGAAACCTAAGGACGTTGTCGATTCAATGGATAATATTAGGAACATGATCTAGGGCATGTTAAGTTTGAGGTGTCTGTTTGCAATACTTGGTGTCCTCACATAAGCAGTTGAATGAACTAACCTGAAGTTCAGAGAAGCAGTTGAGGCTACAAGTATAAGTCTGAGCATTCTTATCATATAAATGGTATATAAACCCCAGAACTACATAAGATCATCAAAGGAGGCCGGGCTTGGTGGCTCAGCCTGTAATCCCGCGCTTTGGGAGGCCGAGGTGAGTGGAATGCCTGAGCTCGAGGGTTCGAGACCCGCCTGGGCAACTTGGTGAGACCTCATCTCCACAATAAATAAAAAATTAACCGGGTGTGGTAGCATGCGCCTGTAGTTCCAGCTACTTGGAAGGCTGAGGCGGAAGGATCTCCGGAGCCCAGCAGGTCGAGGCTGCAGTGGCCGTGAGTGTGCCACTGCGCCCCATCCTGGGAGACAGAGACTCTGACTCAAAAAAAAGAAAGCGCCCTCTGCCCAGCGCCAGGCCAAGCCTGCTGCCATGTGGGACACAATCCTATCTTTCCCCAAAGACAGGAGGCGAGATCCCACAAGGCTGGCACCGGGTTCCTCAACTTCCAGCTCGGCCGTCTCCACACCCCCGACACAACCCCCTAGAAATGTCCCCACTAAACAAAGCATGTCTGGTTTCTTTCCTGACCCCGTTTTATCTTCCCTGACCACCTGTCCCACCTGGAGTCTGACCACACCCTCAGAGAGGCAGATCCTCAGGCCTCAGCTGCACTCTGGCCAGCAGCCTAATACGAAGGTCCACGTGGCAGATGGCCAAGGGAACCCTTCAGAGGACCGTGTGCTGTGCCCCAGAGGCTGGAACCCAGCTGGTGCATGCGATGCGCTTGGTAGGTATTGCTGATGGAGTCTGCAGCAGGTCCAAGACCCTCGGTGGGAGAAGTCCATGCCAGGAACACCCCAGAAGCTCAGCTAGACCCTGGCGTTCCCCCTGGAGAAATGCCACCAGGGCGTGTTCCTATGCTCTGGGCTGG